>JAEMOT010000386.1:174923-220569 GCA_019297695.1 Apostasia ramifera
ATTATTGTTATTATTATGACGAAAATTATGAAAAGTTTTTTTTATAAAGAATTATGGAATACAAAGTCTGATTATTTACTTGGTGTAATTCACATTTGATTTTATAGGATGATATTTATATTTGCATGCTCATTAATGTTATGTTAATAGGTATAAGAACAAGAAAATTTAAGCATTGCATTTTGTCAATCAAATCATTTATTTTTTTCTTGTTTGTTTTTAAACAGTTATATCACATTACTCACAAAATTTAATATTAAAAATTAATTATATTTCACATTATATATATAATTTTAAATAAAAAAATAATTTTATTTCGTATTATACATATATACTAAAATAGTAATTAATTCATATTACATCTTTCACACATTTTAATATAATAATTAACTTTATTTCATATTATTTATAATTTTTAATAAAAAATATTTTTATTAAATTTAATTTTCATTTTATTAAAATTATTTTTTTACAAATAAACTAGTTAGTGTTGCATTTTAAATAGCGCATTCTTTAAATATGTATTACAATCTAATAAATTCAACCATGATATGCTAATAACAGTATTTTTTTCAAAGTTCTAAATTGCCCAATCGAAAATTTATTTAACTTATGCGATAAAGCAGACAATGCACAAGGCGTGTCGTTGGAGGAGAATTCTAACATTATTATAGGAAACATTCTGCTTTTATTGTGTGGAGACGTTAGAAGCAGTTTATCGCTTGCCGTTAAGGCACATAAAGTTATACATGCAGACAGATCCATCAATAAAGCGACTGACTTTATTATTTCTTCTGCCTACATAACAGATATAGAATGAAATGAATGTATACATTTTTCTTCTAAGTTTTACACTAGCATTTGATACAGCCGATATCGTTCATGGTATTTCACATAATAACATAAAAGCTCTTTTGCTTCAAAAGTCCCCCATCATAAAAGATATTTTTGAGGGTCTCATTTGTGTTCGCAAATACTTAATTGCTTATTACTCGCGCCTAGAAAATACATCACTTTCTGATAAATAAATCTCTCTTTTTTTTCTCATGATGTAATTTGATTTTAATCTCAGCTTATCTCCTTGAACAATATAATCCAAAACAACAATACGACTATATAAAATTTTATAAGTTGATTATATGTATAAACATATATATATATNAGACAATGAGGTGTAATTATGTGCATAGTAAATAATAAGAAATAAGTTGATAATGAAGTCATATTTAATTAAAAAATTAGCTGAAAATTAAATAAACTTATCAAATAAGAAAAATTTGAGTTTGAGTTAAGAGTTTTGAGACCATTTAAATCCTTAAATACATTTGCATATAATCAAATATGTAAAAAGTTTGCATATGTACATCAATATACATTTTTTTAGTATAAGTAGCTACAAAATTATGTAGAGAAAAATTTTGTATATAGACATTTTAGATGAGCATTATTTTGACCGATTAGACTCATTTATATAACATATATAATGTAAAATAAAATTATTTAATTATTAAAAATAAAATGCTCTTGATTTTTTATATTTAAAAATTAATTAGATGAAAGCAATAATTTTAAAAATTTTATACTTATTTTAAATTTAACTATAATAAGTCTATGAAAATATATTTGGTTTGATATTATTTTAATATTATGTAATATTATATAAATATCACATTTAGATGTTATTTTTTTGAATGATAATTTTATCATTTTTTAAAAAATTATTTTAAAATATTATTAAATTAAATAATTATTTTTATTAAATAATATTACATAATATTAAAATAATATTAAATTAAATACTTCCTAAAATAAATATTTTATTAAATATTACATATTTATTTTGAAAAAAGTTAAGAAAATAATATTTTTAAATTGAAGTTATGGTGAGCTACTCCTAATTTAGTGAGGAGGGAATTTATTTGAAAATAAAATGTTTTGTATTTGAATTTATATTATTATAATTTTTATCTAAAATTATAATGTTTGAAGAAAAAGAAAAAAAAAAAAAAAAACTGGTTATGAAGAGAACGCATCTCTAGGTTTCCTTTCCTCTCCCGATCTTTTGTGAAACTCCAATGGCGACCGTCCGGTGGCCGCGGGTTCTCTCTCCGATGTACCTCGCGCAGCTGATACGGCAGCAAAAGAACCCCCTCACCGCCCTATACATCTTCAACAGCGCCCCTCTTCGCTACCCCTCCTACCGCCATAACTCCGCCGTCTACTCCGCCATGGTCGACGCCCTCTCCGCCCCACTCCGCCGCTGCCACCTCCTCTCCCTCCTCCGCCAGCTCTCGCTCGACTCCGCCCCAGCCCGCGACCACGTCTTCTCCGCCGCCATCCAATCGCTCGACAGCAACGACCACCTCCCCGACGCCCTATTCGTCTTCCGCAGCCTCATCCCCCTCTCCAACTGTCCCTCCTCCCCTCTTTCCCTCCTCACTCTCATCCGCACTCTCCTCTCTCGAGGACGCCTGCGATCAGCTCTCCACCTTCTTCTATCCGCCGGATCCGACGCCTCCCGCCTCGGGATTCAAGGTTTCAACCTCCTCATCGACGTCGCCTGCCGTCTCCGGCGCGTCGATCTAGCTCTCCACGCCTTCGCCGCTATTCGAGAGCTCTGCTGCTACCCCGACCGCGACACTTACCGCATCCTCATGAAGGGTCTCTGCGACGCCGGACGGCTCGACGACGCCGTCCACCTCCTCTACTCGATGCTCTGGAGAATCTCGCAAAAAGGCTGTGCCGCCGACGTCGTCGTCTACCGGACGATCCTCGAAGCCCTCTGCGCCGCCGGCAGGGTCGAATTGGCTGAGGAGATTCTCGGCAAGGTACTGAAGAAGGGGCTGAGGTCGCCGAGAGCAAGGCGATCGTTTCAAACACCGGTTCTTTCGTGCGCCGAGGACGTCGAGGAGATGAAGAGGGTGATCGATGAGTCCCTCGTGGTGCGCGGCGTCATCAGCTTTGCGAGCTACAATGCCATGATCACTGATCTGTATGCGGATGGTGAGTTCTGTCACGCACAGGAGATGTTCGACGAAATGCTCCAGAAGGGTTTTATGCCGCTCGTCTCCATGTTCGAGGCGAAGATCGGAGCCCTTTGCCGGGAAGGAAGAATTGAAGAAGGATTGAAGGTGCTCGAGGTGGAAATGGCGGAGGGCGGCTGTGTTCCCACCGTGAGATCCTACAACATGGTGATGGAGGGGCTCTGCAGGGACGGTGAATCTTTGAGGGCAATGGGTTATTTGAAAAAGATGGATCGCCAGATTGGTTGCGTTGCTGAGAAGAAGACATTCGAAATTCTGATCGGTGGGTTTTGCTCCGAGGGGAAGTTTCTTCAGGCAGCTCAGATCTTGGAGACGATGCAGAGGAGGAAGTATTGGGCAGATTGTTCGACCTTCTGTTGTGTCATTCAGGGGCTCTGCTCCATTGGAAGGAGTTTTGAAGCTCTGCTATGGCTCGAGGAGATGCTCAGCCAAGGGAAGCTGCCGGAGGCCTCCGTTTGGAGCTCGCTGGTGACAGTGAGCTGTGGGAAGGAGACCATGACAATTTATGGAAGCTTGGCGGAGCTGCTGGAAGATTTAGGGTAAATTATATCCAGATCATTGAGGTTTGGATATAATTTTACACAGATCCAATGAGCTGATGGAAGTAAAATATTTTAAGGCTCTATTTAGTTGGAGGCTATACCATATACCATAGCCAAAATAGACTTCAATCATTTTATTAAATAATAATAATAATAAATTAAATATAATATATTAAATTTTTTTTAAAATATTAATAGAGTAAATTTTTTATATTAAAATTTATATATTTTAAGGATAAAAAATAAATTGTTTTTAATAAAATAGTTGGAATTTATTTTAGTAGTTACGGCTAAAATGATCTTCAATCAAATAAAATTTAAATATTTTGTTATTTTTGCAATATTTTTTACTGGCTTGATGAATGTCACCTCAAGCAAATCAAAATTTCTGTCGACAAATTGTATTTGCACGATTGGCATGTTACAAGGGACATTTCGAGGAACTTATCATCAAATATGAACTGAAAATATTCTATAATCATATCTCATTCTCAATCAAATATCAATTTTAAGGTATAATAAATGATCTATTTAGAAATGTAACAAATGTTCGTTTACAAAATTTTTTTTTATATAACTACAAAACTATTTTTTCTCGTGTTTTGTATGATCAAAAATATCTTTTTGTTGGGACATGCATACTATCTAAGTTTTGAATATTACTTATATATTATTTTTTTAATAAAATTTAAATTATTAGTGTCATGTATTTAAAAGAGAAAATAATATTTAAAATTTTAAGTAATATGTAGGAATATTTCTTATGTATTATTTTTTTATAAAATTTTAATTATTGGTGACATGTATTCAACATTTAAAATATATTTTATCAAGTACAGTTGTTATTTGCTTATTTCGAGTAAGTCGGAGGCAATTTGAAATTGAAATTTTGAGCTCAGCTTGGCTTGATAACAGTTTGAAATTAAAATTAGCAGAGTTCAAGTTGATTTGATTTGAGTCATTTAAAATCTTGATTCGAGTTGACTTATTATGCTAAAAAATATTAGAATATTATATATTTAATAAGATTTAATTCTCAATTCTTGAGAAAAATAAATATTAGTTCTCCTTTTTGTCACCACTGGATCATTAAAGTCAATTTATATGTAAAAAGATTAAATATATATATATATCAAAATTATTTATATTATACATATAATTTTAAGTTTTGAATCAATTCAAATTATATTTTGAATGAGTTTGAGTCAACTCAAAAGTAACTCGAAATGAATTTAAAGTAAATGGCCTTAGCTCATAATTTTATTTAAAAATTTTAAATCAATTTTTTAGTTAATTCAAAAATTAAAGAAGTACGTAGTGAGGTATGAGTTGCAAATAGTTTTTACACTTCTACCTTACCAACGAGGTCGTTTATGAAATTATATGAGCAATTCAACTAAACATGTAAAAAATAAATTTTACAGTCACCTACCCAGTTAATCCATAAATAACTTTCCACCCAAATTTTTTTTTTCAAATTGGGTAAAAATTTTCAAATTAAAATAAAGAAAAAAAATAAAATTAAATATGAGTTTTAGATTTAAAAAATGGAGTATGAATCATTCCAGAAATCGTTTAAAAAGATGAAAAAAAAAGAGGGCGAATCGCCAGTGCTACCCTCCAAGAGGCAAATATTGCTGAGTGGAGCGAACCGAAAAACGTAGGTTGAATAGAAACGAATAACTGTACTAATTCTCTCATATTGTAATACCTAAGATCCCTTAAAGTCCCCTGCTATTATAAATATAATTATTTATAATGAAGAGAGTGCAAGCGGTGACAAGTGGATTAAGTGAACTTTATTAATAATGGTGTGACCCTGCTGACCTAACTTGATTCGAATTCCGATCTAATTATCTTATTAAACAGAATAAATTTTTGATCTAAAGTATTAATTCAAAATCTAACACGCTAAAGATTGGCACTGATCCAATCCAAGCCGATATGATTTTGTTTCAATAATATAATATATTTAACTAATTTTTATAATAATATTTTTTTTATTAATGCAAATAAATATAAAAAAAAATATAAAACTTCAGGTTAAATTTATATTTAATGCTATAAAATTTTATTACATGATTATATACTTATTTGATTTATATTATATTTAAATTACTTTTGATTGATTTTATTAATATTTTAATTTTATAATTTTTTTAATTATAATATTATTTTAAAATTTATATTTTTTTATAATATTTTTATATATATTATTATTTTTATTTTAATATATATAATTTTTATGTTAATTTAAAGTAATATATTCATATTTTAAGTTAAATATATTAAAATTAAATTTTTAATAAAAATAAATAATGTGAAATACATATTATTTACTTATTTTATTATTCATATTTAATTTATATTTAAAATTAATTCTTTGATAGAATAGTATTATTATTATAATACATATTAATTAAAACTTAATAAAAAATTAATTATTTTAAGAAAATAAATGACTTAAATAAATAAATTATAATTATTATACGTTTCACATCAACTTGAAATTTAATTCAAAAATTTAATTTATCACGAGTCATAAATCAAATTCAGATCGATCCTAATCCAATCTAATTTTTATCGAATTTAAATATCTTGTGAGTCAGATTTAAGTCAGGGTCAACTCGATCCGAATTCGACCGATGGATGGGCTAATTTTTAATCACATGTCATTCATAGCCAACAACTGCAGAGCTCACCTGTCTTGAAATCCTGCACGCGCGCCACGTTAGCATTTGACATAACTGCTGCTTGACTCGTTCCGTTCGCATAATTACATTAATTATATAATTAATGGTAAATTACTTCTAAGTACCTGTAACTTTAAATAATTAATAACTTAATCTATAATTTTGAAATTTTAATTAAATAGTTTGTAAATGTTTCACTGTAGTAGAACTTTGAAGCATCTGCAGCGTTTTATCAAACAAAAAAAAAGGAATAATTATCTTACATATCACACAATTTAGTTTTATTTATGTCTTACTCATCCATTCTTAGTTAATTACGCTATATACACTCAAAATATTATAAAATCTTACATACATATATTTTAACTTATTTTTATTATAATGAGTAATCATAAGTTTTTAATAACCTAATTATAATTAGATTACAAAAAATCTGAGCCGGTCATCATATTATTTTAAAAATATTTAAATATATTTTGAATGAAAATCTTAAAACCTTAATATTTAGGTGGCGGCAAAGGAAGGAGACATTCGTGATGTGAATTGATTTTTGGATAAATCAGCGCTTTAATGTAGTATTAAGGAAGAAAAAAATATGTACCATTAAGAGTAAAAATATAATTTTAATGATTTACTAACAGAATATTTTTTTTCAAATAGATTTTGATTAAGTTTTAACTCAAATGTGTGTATGTAAGATTTTGTAATGTTTTGAGTGTGCATAGCGTAATTAACTAAGAATGGATGAGTAAGGTATAAATAAAACTAAATTGTGTGACATGTAGGTAATTATCCAAAAAAAAAAAACACTAGCAAAACACAAGCAATATGATAAATTTATCTAACATCAAAAAATGATAAATTTATCTAACATCAAATAATGATAAATTTATCTAACATAAAAAAAATGATAAATTTATCATATAAAATTATTAGTTTTAAAATTGGTATCACATTGCAACCCCTTATGTGACAAAATAGTCTCAACCGAAAAATGTTCGACAAATGCTACGCTTCATGATATTTTAATTGATAGTCAATAAGTTACTATTCAACAGCCAATCATCGATCTATAACTCTTTAATGATCAATAGGTACTATCAATAAAGTTCAAGATCGAGTATGACTAAGCCCTCATTTGATGATTATATCCTCTGAGTGTGTCATTAATGATTACTACTTCATCCGTAGCATTACGCTTATATGGTTTGGTAACTTTCACTTGTCAAAATGAACTATCAAGTGCAGATAATCATCCCGTCAAAAATTGGTTATACTAGAAATATATAAACACGATCTGTGTCTCTTTAAATGAGAGGGTTAAAATGGAAGAGAAATCTAACTACTTGTACTTTTTTCTTCTTATTCTCTTCGATTTTTTCTTTAGTTCTTCTTTTTATACTCATGTGGTCTTAGTGAGATTTACAACTCATTGCATAAGTATTGTAGATTTTCCCTCAATCATAGAGTTTTCTATATAAAAACTCATTTGCCTCTTTTTTTTGCAGTATATTTACTTTAATATAATGTAATAAAATCATAACGAAATTGTTATTTCATGAGAATGGAAAGACAATTCTTTTGTTTAGTTAGATAAATTAGAATATAAAATAAGAAGTGAATAAAATAAATTACTATAATACTCATAAATATAACATTATGATATTTTATATTATTAATTATTATTACTGAAATAGATTTTATATAAAAAATTTAATGAATGTAACTTATATAAATATATATACATTATACAAAGTATATATTATGCATATGTATATATATATATATATATATATATATATATATATATGTATATATGTGTTGATAATTTTGAAATAATATTTTTAGCCCATAAGAAATAGTTAAAGAATATTTATTCTATGGGTGAGGTGAATGAACGATTATTCAAGAAAATGTAAAATAGAGATTTCTTATGTAATTATTATTCTACTAAAGGGGCACTTGGTTTATTGTTATTTTAGGGGCATTTAATTCAATATTATCTTAGTGTTATATCATATTATTTAGAAAAAATAATTGTTTAGTTTAATGATATGTATTAATAATTTTCTAAAAAAATTATGAAATTATCACTCAAAAGATGATATTTAAATTACATAACATAACACCATGATAATATTGAATCAAACGCTCTCTTAATGTTATATCATGTAATCTAGATGTCATCTTTTAATTAATAATTCTATAATTTTATAGAAAGTTATTTATAGATGTCATTAAATCAAATAAATATTTTTTCCAGAAAGCATGACATAGCATCAAGATAATATTGAGCTAAATGCTCTTTAAAATAAATATGAGAATAGCAATTCTAAATAAAATAATAGTAAAATAGAATAATCATTCCATCTATGTAAATACACTCTTACGGTATATTTACTTCAATGAAATAGAATAAGGCTAGAATGAAATGATAATTTATTTGTTTACTTTGATGGAATAAAATGAAGAATAAGAAGTGAATAGGAAAAAGAAATACTAAAATACTTATACAATTTAATAAATTTTTATGTTATTTATTATTATTAAATTTAATTTTACATAAATATTATATGAATATAATTTATATAAATATATATGTACACATAATATGAAAATAAAAATGTGTACATGTATATATATATATATGTGTGTGTATGTGTGGGTAATTTTAGAATTATATGTTAAGCTCACACAAAATAGTTACTCCTGGAGTGAGTGTGAGGAATAACTATTCTATAATGTGGAATAGAGATTTCTATAGAATAGTTATTCTAACAAAGTAAATATAAAAAAAATTATTTTATAAAAAAAAAAAGTGAAATAAAATAGTCATTCAATCTAAGTAAATACACAAATTTTGCTCCTGTTTAGCAATAAGACGACTCAAATAAGATTTTCTAGGCGATAGAACCATTGTCCTTCCATTGTGATGAAATCGCACAAGTATAACTTAAAAATCATACTTACCAAATTTTTAATCTTAAATTATCATTTATATAAATGTATTCAACTGTCCATTTAATTAATTGCAAGAACTTGATTAAAAATTTGAAAAATTTGAAAAATATGAAAAACTATCTAATTTACCTAAATTATACGAACATATAATTATTTTTTTAATAGATTAATAATTAATGATTATCTTCCTAATTAAATCATCCATTATAGCAATTCAGTACTCAACCAAAATATAGGATCATCAATAGCAGCAAAAAGAAAAAAAAGGCATTTACATATGTTTAACTAATTTTTTTAAATATTATATAGCTTTATATAATACATTTTATTTTATTTTCAAAAAATACATATTATTTTATAATAAAGAAAATAATATATAAATAATATCTAAGATATTGAGTGGTAGGTTGGTAATAAATGTACCAAAGAAAATTACATCCAACTATAAAATTATATCTCCCATCCAAAAAAAACAAATTACATCCAGGTCCTGAAGGTATGTGGCATCATTCTCTCCGCGTAGTCCTCTCCGTCACGAAGCAATTAACCTTCCAGCCATTTTCGGCCGGCCGGCCGGCCGGCCGCCGCCCTTCTCTCGCTTTCTTCTTCGAGCAGAAGATTTCCTCCCTGTAGGTCAAATAGTGGCTGGCCATATCCTTCAGATTCAGGCCCAGCCCGTTTAAATTCATCCATGGACGGCCACGGCAACCCGTATCCTTATTATGCCTATGGCTATCCTCCTCCATCCACGCATACGCCGAACCCCAATCCTTACCAGTCAGCGGCGGAGGGGCAGCCTCCTCCGCGCTACCTCTTCCCATCAAACTCGTTCTCGGCGCCGCCATTGAACCATTCCGGCCCGTTGCAGTACCCTCCTCCGTCCTTCCCCTCTGCCGCTGCTCCGCCTCCTAACGCCTATGATCCGTACTACTACAACCCTCAGCCTAATCCGTCATACCCGTATCCCAATTTCTACCCCTACAATGCCCACCCGGTTCCGTACCCTAATTCCAACCCTCCGAGCTTCCACCATTATGGCAGCTTCTCGGCTCCTAATCCACCTGACGATCATGCCGTTCATGCTTCTTCTCCCGCCCCCTCCGCCACCGCTTGCCCTACCTATTCTCCTTCTCCTTCGTCGTCCTCGCTCTACCCTGTAGACGACGTCCTCACCAATCTTCACCTGTCCGATCACCAGCAGCCCGTGCCGCCTGTTTCTACAAATCCCCCATCCGGTCCCCAATACCTTCCGGCATACGGGCACCATCCCAGCCACTCCTTATCCGGGAGCTTCTCCGGGCACGCGTCGGGCTCCCCGCAGCACGGCTCGCAGCACGGCTCGCAGCATTGGCAGATTGTACCCTCGGGCGGCCAAGGCGTCTGGCCCTCCCTCAAGGTTCTCCTCCTCCACGGAAGCCTCGATATCTGGGTCTTTGAGGCGCGGAACCTTCCCAATATGGACATGTTCTCGAAGACCCTCGGAGACATGCTTGGCCGCCGTCTCACCAGCTCTCTCAGTGGCAAGCTGGAACATCTTTCCTCCATGACTAGCGATCCCTATGTCTCTATCCATATCTGCAGTGCCGTTGTTGGGCGGACTTATGTTGTCAGTAACAGCGAGAACCCCGTCTGGATGCAGCATTTCTACTTGCCCGTAGCGCATCATGCTGCGGAAGTTGAGTTCCTCGTTAAGGACAATGATGTCATCGGCTCGCAACTCATCGGAAATGTCTCCATTCCGGCGGAGTGGTTTTATTCCGGCGAGAAGGTGGAGGGTGTTTATCCTATTCTTGGTTCAAATGGGAAGCCTTGCAATCCTGGTGCCACCCTGAAGCTATCAATCCAATATATCCCAATTGAGAGGCATAGCATGTACTATCAAGGAGTTGGTGCAGGTCCTGACTATGGAGGAGTTGCAGGTACTTATTTTCCTCTACGGAAAGGAGGGATAGTAACCTTATACCAGGATGCTCATGTACCAGATGGTTGCTTACCAGACATAAGGCTAGAGCAGAATAAGCATTATGGGCATGGAAAGTGCTGGAGAGACATATTTGAGGCAATAAGCCAGGCTAGACGCTTGATTTACATTGCAGGTTGGTCTGTTTTCCATATGGTTAGGTTGGTTCGTGATACTGGTTTTGGCTCTGATTGTGCACTGGGAGATCTTCTGAAATCCAAGTCGCAAGAAGGAGTGAGGGTACTGCTTCTAGTGTGGGATGATCCGACTTCAAGAAGCATTCTAGGTTACCAGATGGTAAGTTTTCTCATTGGTTTATGTAGTGTGTTATATCGTGATTAGATATTCAAATTGGGCCATACATGTAACAAGGATTGATAAAGATGAAACTGGGTAGGAAACCACCTCGAAGGCTCGAACTTGAATTGTGGTCATTAAAGTTCCTAGCTTAAAATACTTTGGTAATAACTATACTGCTCATAAATGTGCCGTGTAGATTTCTCAAAGTCCAAGAAATATCCCCGGGCTATATGCACAGTATGGTTTTGCTGTCTCAAGATTTAATGCATCGCTTGTGAGCAATAAAGGCTGCCATCTCAAAGTCTCTGGAAGTTGGGTGCTATACCTGACACAGAATTGATGAGACCAAGGCAATAATGACTTCCATTGTTAAAAATTCTTGTAAGAAGTCTGTAAAGGGGCTGGTCTTAGAACATTTATTGTACAACTAACACCTTTACTGCTATCTTTACCTAGGTTCTTTGACGTGGTCGCTTCGGGATGATCAAATTATTGAGATACACATGGAGAATTGTCTCACATTAAATGTTTAACACAAGTTGTGATGTTAATTTCATGGTCCTTACCCATTGACTGAAGCTTTTGAGTTAATAGGTATCTATCAGCTGTATATTAGGCTCAACTTCGGCTCCCCCATAATAACTCTCCTAGCAAGTAATATTAGAGTTGATGGATTAGCTGGGCCTTCTGTGAATCAAGTGGTTCATATGGATTGTGCTCTCATAGGTATTGCCTTCTCTACTATGATTGAGAAATTATAAAAGCAAGTGACTCCCATTGTGGCTCTAGGTGGTTGAGTCAGCTCTTGAGAAGCATGCACTTGAATGGCTTGTTAGGAAAAGGTCTAATGTGGATAGATTCTCATGTGAGGGGAAGATTTGTTGGGATATATATGGAGAATTATTCCACATTAGATATTCAATATATGTTGTGTTAATATACAATTCATGGTTCTTATTCATTGACTTAGGTTTTTGGGTTAATAGGTACTTATCAATTGTATATTTGGCCCAACTTGGGCTCCTTTATGGTAACTCTCCTAACACAGAACCTCCCACTTTGTACTATTTTTCCATAGTGAAGCACTTTCAAAATTGCCGCTAGTCGATGCTGTGGTTGTCTTGTTCATATCATCCGTTCAATCTGATTGTGAGTTCGGCGTATCAGCAGAGTGGTATTCCTGTTTGTGTCTTACCTTGTCAATTGTTGAATAGAATGTGTACTAGAGCAGTTATACTACATATATTTCATGTTCTATAATCAGTTCGTTTCTTGCCCATCTTCTAGATTAGTAGGCTCCATGTCTCCCCCCTTTTTTAACAAGTTTGTGTAATTATCTGTGATGTTTGTGCTCTGTAGGATAAGTGTTCTAGTTTATTCTAAAGCTTTGATGTTCTTGTAAGTGTTTTCTAGATAAAGGATCTTGTGAATTCTATTATGTTCATGCTATCATGTAGATGCTTATGCCACTATTTGTGGAATCATAAGACTTTTGAGGTTCTCTAGCATTTTCGTTCTTCGTTCTTGCAATCTTCATTCTTGGACATGCCCTCCTATCGTATTATGCCTTGTAACATATATATGAGAATCATTTTCTGTCAAATTATTATCGTTTCTTTGGTTCTTGTCTTCTTTGTGTGTTGTAGATCTCTTGATAGTTGCTTTATAGATTTGATGCTTTTACGTCTTTAACCTATAAATATTTCTTTGTTATTCATATTGGCATTTGGTAAGAGCACTTGATTTGAAATGCAAGTTCAAAATACTATGTTATGCCGTCAAATCTCGATGTCATCTCTGCCATTGATGTGACAAATGATTAGGGCCAAGAGGTTCAACTAACATCGTTGAATAGGCCCAATTCAGGGTGTTTAGGCGGATAAGTTGGCATCCTCTCTGAAGAAACTCTTTTGTCGTATAGTGGTGCATTGGAGTCTAGAGGTCGGGTCGAAAAATCTGTTCGTCATTGACAATTGAATAGCTTTGGTCGAAAAGCTCGCGTAGTCATAGTTCCCATTCTGACAATCTAATTAATGCTGCTCCATGCGAACAATATCTTTCTCGATATGGTTCGTTGCTCCATAGACCATTCCCCTATTTTCCTTAGGGTAACTCATTTTCTACGGACAACCTCTCTTTGCATCCAAGAGTAGGGGCACCCTCATTGATGAGGACCACCTACCCTAATTTCCTTTATAAATACCTACATTTAATACTGGAGAGGGGTTTTCCTCTCTGGCTCTCTCTTTTTTTCCTCCAAGTCTTTTTCCTTCTCCAACTATCCCAACTCATCTTTCCTAAATAAGGTTGTTCGACTAACTTCCTCTTCTTTAGCTCCACTCACTAGTAAGCTTCGCGTGTTCACCTCTCATCGAGCCATTCTTCTATAGTCTCCCTAAACGACACTGGCCCAGTCAATACCTCAAGTTCTCTTGGCCTCCACGAAAGACAACCCTAGAGATTCCAGCATAATTTTCTTTCTTTGATCTTGTAATCTCAGAAACTTATAATTGCATAAAACTTCCCTTTTGTATTATTTTTTTAGTCTAAAACCCTAGTATGGAATTTTTCCCAAGCATAATATGTGAATGTCCAGTAGATGTAAGCATTCATTAACAAAAGTGGCTTTTGAACTAATGAGAATGTCATTAACAAAAATGGCTTTTGAACTAAGGAGAATGTGTGAACATAGTGACCTGATATTGCAAGGTCTAGCTGTACATCCCATATTGGAACTTCTTATGACATTTCATTCTGTTTATATTTGTTGTAAATGCAACTTTTTATTATTTTATGTTTGAGACTATTATTTCATATACAATAATAACAATCAAAACTTTATCCCACTAGATGGTGGTTAGCTATATGAATCTTTTGTTTTCATTACACTTTATTAAATAACAACTCCTCATTTAACTTTAAGTATGCAAGATTATTCTTTGTAATTTTTATTATTTCTTTTTTAGTCTTTTTCTTCCTTTTTTTGTATAAGTAAGATTCAATAGTTTAATTCCCCTTATTATAGCTTCTATTGGCCCTATGATATATTTGTTTAAATCATTTAAGTTGATTCTCTTTAAGCGTATCCTTAATTAAGGCTACTTCAATCTTCATATGGATGTACTCAGTTCTTATTTTATCATTTTGTATACACCCACTCATTCATTGAGCATCTTCATTTCCGTGACACTTATTTTGTTCATATGTTTCTGCTTTGTGAGTTATCATTTAACTCCGTATAACATCATTGATCTTTTTACTGTCCTATAAAATTTACTTATAAGCTTGAGTGGAAGTTTTTCATCACACAAAATACTAAATACATTTTTCCACTTAATCTCTTTCGCTTGAATTCTGTTAATAATATTATTATCTATTTTATTATTTTTTGTATAATTGATTTAAGATATCTAAACTGGTTACTCTTCCTGATACCTTGATCACTAATTGCCATCTTTTCAATACAAATGTTGTTATCTTGACTAAATTTGTACTTTATATCTTTGGTTTTAAATATATTAAAATGAAGACCTTTAGACATATTCTTTTATTCCTTAATTGTACTATATCTCTATGCCTTATCTTATCAACAAGAAAGATATCATATACAAAAATCATACACTAAGGTATATTTGCTTGAATAGATCCAATCAAGAACTCCATAACTAATATAAAAAGATATGAACTTAAAAATGGGCTTTGATGTAATTCAATTGTAATAAAAAATTCTTTGTCAAACCTCTTTGAGCTTGAACATAATTAATAGCCCCTTGTAAAATTTTTAATAATTTGAATTTATGTAATACAAATTTTTGTCTCTTATTCTCCAATACTTTTTTCTTGGGATTTTATTACATGCATTTTTTAAATCAATAAAAACTAAATGCTGATATTGTTTCTCTATGTACTTCTTTATTAAACCTGTTAAGAAATGAATAGTTTGCATTATACATCTATCTGATATAAAATTGATAAAATCCTGTACATCACCTTTATTATTATAAAAGGGTACCAAAGTATTATTTCTTTATGCATTTGATATCTTTTTACTCTTTAAAATTATATTAAATAGTATGATGAGCCAAGAAATTTGTTTATCTCATATATTTTTAAATATTTATTAGAATATTATTTGGTCCTACTACTTTTCTATAGTTCATTTCTTTAAAGCCTCATGAACTTTAGTGTTATTGAACTTCAGATATAGGAGCGATTTCTATTTCCCTTTTGGATATTAAGTTCACTTATATTAATTGATTTATCGCAACTATCATTAAAATATTTATGAAAATAACTTATCCATCTATATTGAATATCCTCTTTCTTAGAAAATATTGTATGATCTTCATTCTTAATATATTTTAAATTAATTTTTTGTTTTTTTATTCTCTTATCTTGGTAAGATTGTGTATGTGTTTTTTTTCTTTTTTTAATATCCAATTTTTTATATAAGTTCTCAAATTTCATTTTTTTGTGTTACAGACTACTTCTTTGGACTCTTATATGACCACTTTATATTTACCTAGTTCTTTTCTTATATTTAAACTAGTCTTTATAACTAATATTTTTCTCTTTAATTTTTTTCTTGTACATCTTGTTTCTTCCACTATGCATCTTTATTGTTTAAAATTCTCTCTTTTGAATCTTCTAACATATTCTTTTCTATCTTATAGATACAGTTAGCAATCGCCATTCATATAAAATTAGTTTCTTCTTAATATTCCACTGCCAAAGTTTTAAACCTCTTCTTGTATAGACATTTTTATTTTTATTCTTTAAATTCTATCATTGAGTTTGGGAATATTATTCCGACTTATTCTTTCTTATACTTTTTATCTTAAAATGTAGGACTATTAGTTAATGATGAATAGTCAAGTTGTCATTTGGAATGACCTTACAATTTTTACAATCCAAATGATTTTATTTTCTTATAAAAAAATAACCAATCTGTGTTCTTGAATTTATATTATGATTTATCCAAAAAAAAAAAATCCCATTCTTATGAGTGATTAGTTTCTCATCTTTTTTTTTTTGAATTAAGTATTAGTAATTTTAAAATCATAAATTAGTAAAAACTCTAAAATCATTTTACCTTTCTTACTAGTTTCTCTAAGTCCAAATTTACCGTGAATGCTATTGAATTTCTCAGCAATACTTCCGATATACCCATTTATATTTCTTCGGATGAATATCATTTTTTCCTGAGATATTCCTTAAATCAATTTTTTTCAATCATTCAAGATTTTTTTTATGCTTGCATGTAAACCTATTTTAGGGGCATACACTTATGATATTAATAGTCATCTCACCGATTACAAATTTTAAAACTATAATTCTGCTTCCATTCATTTTGATTTCCATTATGTGATCCTTTAGACTTTTATCTGAAATTATACACACTTCATTCATAGTTCTATTTTTATCCAAATACTAAAACTTGAGCTTAATTTATCAATTTCTTTTGCTTTTTATTCACCTATTTTATTTCGTGAAGGTATAAATATTAATCCTATATTTCAATTCCATTAACTTATTTGTCAGAGCACCTACATTTTAAGTTTTCAGTCTTTATTCTAGTGTTATGGACTAGCTTTTTTACCTACATTCATTTATGATATGGGTAAGTTTGATTGTTACTTCACATAATTTGGAAAAAAAAAGGATAATTTTATCCAGGCTTCTGGTCCCAAAAATAAAAATATGTTATTTGAGTTCTTGTTACTTAAATTATTTTTTTACTTGGGTTATTTTTAACAAATTTCATTAAGTTTGACTATTAAATTGCTATTTTAAAAAATTAAAAATACATAATTTAGTATTAAAAACATGTTTAGACATTTCTAATTGTCATTTTAACTTCAATTTTTTTAATATATTTTAGCCAATAGTAGTAGTTTTTAATATTTAGATATGCATTTTTAATGGTCGTACTTAATGAAATTGTTAAAAATGAGTCACATGGAAAATAATTTGAGTAAGGAAGATTCAAATGACACATTTTCATTTTTAAGGACTTGTGTGGATTTAGAAGTCTATTTCAGAGGCTTAAATGGAACTATCCTATATATATATATATATAGATAGATCTTAAGATTTTTTCTAATGCCTGGTTTTGTGAACCTTTGGATATGTATGACAGATTAAAGTCTAAGAATGATGATGCAGTTTGTTCAAAATTGCTGCTACTTGTCTTGAGGATCCAATTTTGCTATGTATTAATTCCTTAATTGCAGAAGGCACATAACTCTTTTTTTAAATCGAAGAAGGAATATAAGTTATCCCTTAAGGGGATTAGGAGATGACTACAAAATTGTTTGCGTAAAAAGTCGGTTGTTAGGGGATATGGGCAGTAAATGGCTTAAAAACAAAAGGCGTAACGATCAACTTGACCTAGGAGATAATGAATTTATAGGATATAACAGCATGTGAAGCTAATACATTCTTCACGGTTAGTTAATGAGCTTTTCTACTTGCTTTCTCTTTTACTCACTTTATTTATTGCTGTTGGGGTTATGAATTCTTTTATGTGGCATGTAAAGAGCTGTTAAGTACATGAGACTACTTCTTTTGTTATCTTTCCCAATTTTATTCCACATTTCGACTACTAAAACATTTCCACAGTTTTAGTTGCTTTTCTTCTCTGTAACCTTTCTAATGTTGCCATTAGTACATTGCAGTGTGTATAATATAATTCTCATTGGACTTAATATGTAGAGTGGTGTAATGGCTACCCATGATGAGGAGACTCGTCGGTTTTTCAAGCATTCTTCAGTGCGAGTTCTACTTTGTCCCCGTTCTGCTGGAAAGAGGCATAGTTGGGTGAAACAGCAGGTTAGATTGTGGTATCTTCCTTTTTAGTTGTGGTATCTTCCTTTTTGGTTGTTATAGAACATATCTATTTTTTTAAATATTAAGATTCAAACAGTTTATATGCAAAGTACCTTAACTAAAAAAAGAGAGTTACTCTTTTGTGCCCTTATGGTTCTGGAAACATTTATTTTAAGATTTTTCTAATGTGTTAGTTCTTCCTTAATCCGATGTCTTTCCTGTATAAGTCAGTAATGCCATATTATGCTTTCTGTTGAGCAAGGATCATATCTGAAAATTATGAATTTCAACTTGCGCTATTCCATATTCAGTTGTGCAGGTTTCGTGTTACGGATTCATGTTACTAGATAGCTTTAAATATCTGGATACATTGTTTTCCTTTGTAACTAAATAGAACAAAGAAGTGCGTAGGCATCATATGTACCAAATTTCTTGCTTGAAGTTCACACTTATTCACTTAACTGTGGCCCTTGTTTACTTAGGAAACTGGAGTCATCTTTACTCATCACCAGAAAACAGTTATTGTTGATGCTGATGCTGGCAACAATATGAGAAAAGTCATTGCTTTTGTTGGAGGACTTGATCTATGTGGTGGCAGATACGACATGCCCAATCATCCTTTGTTTAGCACACTACAAACACTGCATAAGGATGACTATCATAATCCTAACTTCACGGTAAATTTTCTTGTCTTTCCTTATGGTAGTCAGAACTAATTTTTTGAGTGTATACAACTATATATGTTAAAAAATAGCTTAATTCTTATCAGGCTGTAGGCCGGGGAATATTTTACATTGATTAATGCTTATCAAGCGGTAGGGCCTAGCTGGGGCATATTTTGATTCCACTGATATTTTGATTGCATGTTAAGCACATGTTAAGCATAGATTATAATGCTTATTAGGCCGTAGGGCTGTGACATGTGATTCTTACATTAGACTCTTTGATGGGTGTATCTTTATGAAGATCGTATTATATTATGTTATGAAGCTTTTGATGGATCAATGCAGATTATTTTTTCTTTTTAATTTATCAATTCTGTTAGTGCTGATTTAGTCAAGTTTCATCATTTCTAATTATTTATTTATTTAACAATGTTTCTTCTTATATTATCTTTTTTATTTTTATGGTGGGATTAATCCCTCTATTTATAAAGTATATCTGAACATTTGAATTAGACTATGATTGATGAAATGTGACTTTGAGTAACTTGTGATGTTGTGAAGGGTTCAATATCGTAGAAGGGAAGATAGTGAACTTAGGTAAGAATTTTGAAAACTTAGTTATCCTTTGAGGAAAAAAAAAAGAGAATTTCTTTAAGAACACTAACCAATTTTGAAGCCATCTTTAGCCGCAACCTGAGATACCCTAACCACCTGGCCACTCTCCTTGGTCTTGTAGTAATCATCTGCCACCAACGAAGATTTCCCTACTGTGAAATAATTGCCAATAACGGTGTCAATTCCCTCTGCAGGAAGAACCCTTGTTCATGGCACAGCCTCCAAGGAATTCAATTATGGCTATATGCCTATGCCTCCATGTTACGGTGACCTAGAAGATAAGGCATCCAACCACAGCACATAACAGCACTTAACACCACTGTTCACTGCCAATTGAAGTTTCTGGAGTCCAAGTCACAGCCTCCACATGATCAAGGCTTAAAGCCGTATGTGAAGCCATGCGTTCTTTAATAGGATATAAGCGCCAAGCAGCAATTAATCCCTCACATCAAATTCCTTTACCAATTGGAGGCATAATGCTCCATCAATATGAATATTCGTTGATTAACTGAAGTCAAATAGGAGTCTTTTAGGTTGTTTGACTTGACTCCACTTAAGGGGATTTAAATGTCACTTTAGCGAAAATATAACAATGGATTCAAGTTGAGAGAATTCTAATTTGAGTTCAAAACCCTAGATTTGATTTAATTAGAAGATATTGAAGGGCCTAATCTACTTTAGTAAATTTTTATTTACCATCAATTCGGTATGGTTTAAATTTTAAACTAGTCTAGTTTTGATATACTTGGAATCTTCTCGGTTTTCTCACAATTTCATCTTTAAATTAGGTCAGTTTATGTGTGATAATGCATTTCACATTCATGTTTTCCCGACATTAATTTTGGTATCAAAACAGGATTAGATTAGGATATTTTAGATTATCGTATTTTGTTTATTTCCTATATCATTTTACATGCTTTTATTCTACATGTCACTTGTCTGTTACTATCTTCCTTCCATTTTATATCTAGTTTGCATTGAATGGCCATTAATTGTTTGAACTAGGATGGCATACCATTGCTTACCTCTATTGTATGTGGATCTTGAATTAACAGCTATCCTATCTAAGCTTGTAGCTAAAGTAGATATCTTGTGTCATACCCCGACCCGCTAATAAATGGATTAAGCAGCGGATCAACTAGCTGAGTTGGGGGTGATCCTAATACATCTTTTAATACTAAATACACAATTCAACATCCAAAATATTATATTAATAACCATGAAAAAGATAAACTAATTTTACTATTCAATCAAAATCATCTTTTAGGCTGGTCGCTCTGACACCCATCCTGAATATAGTTTGAAGTGTACCTAAAAAATAAATAGGAAGTGAGTTCTTGCGAACTCAACTTTTACCAACTTCACATGAAATTAAACAATATTGTAACATGTAGTGTAATACAACTAAGTAAAAACATGTACATCTTCATAAGAAAGAAAAAGATGCAGTATACTATTTAGATCTTAATACTTTCTATTAAGGAGAGCACTACTAAGTTGCCATTATGTGTTTACATTGTTGATCTTGCATTAGCGAGTATAAGAAATATAAGGAACAAGAGATTGAAGAATTCACTCAAGAAGAGAATGTAGAGCCCCTTGAAATAATTGCAACTCTTGACTGTGATAGTGAGGCCATAGAGCATATTGAGATGATTCTGAACCCTAAGCACATGATGATTGATGAAACCTTGATTTGCATCATCACATAGCCTATTGGGTTTGATGATTTACCTGATATCGACACCTATAGGATTGCCTTAAAAGAGTCCAAGAAAAAAAGAAGGAAGCATTTTATGTGAGAACAAATCTGAGAGGGTGGTTACTAAGGATTTTGAAGATTGGTCTATTGAGTTCACAAGGTACATTAGGAGAACTCTCTTCCTTCAACTCTCTTCCTTCTTTTAGTTTCACTACTACTTATTACTTGTTACCCCTAGTCCTATGCTTGGACTTGTTTAGTTTGCTAGTATGGGTAGGTCCATCCATTTCTTAGTTGAGTTTGCATCTGTATATTCTATCTTAGATTTTTCGTTTGTTTTCTTTCTTGCATATTAAATTCCATGTCTGCATTTTCATTGGCACCAATGATATCAGTGGAATCAATGGTGAATTTTTTCTTGTAAGTGCAAATATCTCTAAGAATGATTGTGTGATAATCTAGGTAAATTTTAAACTCTTTAAGAAGACAGTTAAAATTTTAATAGAAATCAAGTTGGGTGTGTGTTTCGGATTTACCACTACAGAGTGGAATTGTGCTCCTTCAATATTTGAGATCTAATGGCATACGGGAACTCAGCAATAATATTTAGTAAGGTTAAAGCCTTCTTTTCCAAAGGGTGAGTCTATCCTCGAGTGTCCAATAGCTAAGTACACCATAAACAACAAATTGATCAAATTCTTGGTGATCATACAATTTTCATTTGAATTCGAGGCACTGGTAATATTTAGGTACAACAGGGATAAATACCGCATTTAGGTGGTTTAGGTGATTTGAAGGGTGGTCGCATGTTGATTTAATCTTATCAAGTTACTCAAGTGATGCGAGACAATATGCGTGATGCAATCCTAATTAGAGACCAGTAAACAATTTAACAGATGAACATAAAATTTATCCAGGAATATTGCTGATGATAGTTGTGCAATAATTAAGAAATCACAGATTCGAGAAGTAAATCGATTTCAAATATTTAGAAACAAGCCTAAATGATATCTAATAAATTTATCAAATGATATTGGGCAACTATATCTCAACAAGTCAGAGCCAGGGTACGCGGTAAACAGTGTTCTCACAATAAAATATTACCCAACAACAATTTAATCGCATAATAATGTCCAGATCACACAGGTGAGCAAATCAAACAATCTCAATAACAGATGCCACTACAAGATCTCACAAGATATTCGAAATATTCAGTTGATGTTCAGATTTACCTCCAGTCAAGATTCCGTTACCACCGGGATGAATCAAAGCGACTGAGCTGATGGTGCCGAGGCGGGCGAGTGATGAGGCAGAATCGTCTAAGCTGATCGGGCAGTGAGGAGGTAGCAGACAGGGAGGGAAGGCGGTGGAGCGGCGTCGAGGTCGCCGGCGTCGTCCGTGGCCGGCGGATCGGCTGGAGCGGAGGTGGAGACAAGCGAGCGCAGCGGATCGGCTCGGGCATATGGGGGCGTCGAACGGCGGANACGGCATTCGTCGGTGGCCGGCAAGCTGCCGGGAGGCGGGGGCGGCACGAGCGGCTGTCTGAGTCGCAGGGGATGAAGAAAGAGAAAAAAATAAAATAAAATGATTTTTAGGGCCGGAAAATTGCAAACTGGGGCCTGGACTTTAATTGGGTTGAAACTGAGAAGTGAGGGAGAAGAGTTGGGAAATACCTCAAATTTCTTTAAGGTATTTAGGGATTTTCACCCAAGGTCTCAACCCTTCCCTTCACCAGGATATATTACACAGTATTTCAACACAAAATAATTTCATTTCAGGATTAAAACAAACAGTACTAGTTCTTGCCATTATATAGGCGATTACAATCGAAATATAAATTGCAGAAATAAATACGGAAATAAAAACTGATTACAACATGCCAAATTCGAATATCTAAAATAGAAGGAAATAAACGAGATCAACCCAAAATTTGGAATATTCCCATTCAAATTAATAAATTGATTTAAATGGGGATTTTCAATCTACTGATCAGCAACCAATCGTGCCTGCTGCCAAATCTGCAGATATCAATTCTCCATCCAGATCGACGCCACATGGTGAGATCTCGGACGTTGAGTGTAGACCCTGCCTGGAATAAATTGACAGTCCGATGTCGTCGTGTCCCCACCAACTCTCCTGGGTGCGAAGAACTCGACTTCGTCAAGTAAGGGTTAACTCCGCTGCAGTACCTCTCAAGGAAGTCCGGGTTAAGCTGCTGCAACTCATCTCTAGTGATCCAAGAATCCTCTGATCAAACCTTTCCACCTGATCAAATATCTCTGATATCCGCGATTTCTAGTCGAGATTATCTGATCATCAAGAATCTGCTCAATTTGCTCTTTTTTTGTGGAAGACTGTGAAAGTGGACACTCATGGGTGGATTCTCTCTTAATGAGGGAAGGAGGCTCAAATGGATCACTGGGTATCACTGTTGGTTCTTTGTAAGCCACCAGATCTGAAATGTTAAATGTAGAACTGATCCCAAAATCCGATAGTATATCAATCACATATGCATTTGATCCAAGCTTCTTTAACATTTTAAATGGACCTGCCCCACGAGCTTGTAGCTTCTTAACGACCCCTGAAGGAAATCGCTCAGGTCTAACCCGAATCATCACATAATCACTTTTAGAAAATTCCTGTAATCTTTTATGGGCATCTGCTAATTTTTTATAAGTCTCATTGCTGAGACTTATTCTTTTACTAATCTCTTGATGCAAATGCCTAATATGCTCAAGCAAATGATTGTGCAGACTCAGAAACTCTATGATGTAGTGGTGGGGGAATAAGGTCAGTGGAGGTCTTAGGCTTATAATCATGCATGACATCAAATGGACTCATGCCTATGATATTAAATATATGCAGCCTCGATTTACAACTTTACTAGTGCTTACTGGATAATTAATTCTAATTATAGGCATATGGAGAATAGGTTAAAGTCACGAGAGACGCGGTTCCTAATAGGTGCCATAAAGTCCTCCAGAAATATCTGGCGAACTGTACAGCACACCAGTTAGACGTTCGCGTAGCCAACCACTCAGTCTCATGTGCCATCTGCCTATATAGGTCTATAGGTGTTGGGTTTTTATTAAATCGAGGATATGCAGAGGTATGCTTAACTAAATCAAACCTATTGACCTCAGAACGATCGTGACCTATAATCATCTCAATATGATCGATAATGTTATCAACACAATAAGATGATTTAGTGGCCTCTATCGAATCTATGATTTGCTCTTTTTTATGACTCAGCTTTATGACTGTTTTCTCAACTTGACTTTCAACTTCTATCCTATAACTATCTTACTCGTGCATCTCATCCTCATACTTTTCGTATTTTTTCGCATATGCGGGGTCAGCTATATAAGTCGGTTCGATATCCTCAGCAGATAGGAGGGTATCCTCGGGGACCTGCTCTATCATTAAGGCTTCGGAGGCGCACTCAGCAGCGATGTGGCCAAAATCTTGGCACCGAAAACATCGTAGTGGACGTCCGATATTTTCACGCGAGGACTCAACCACTGCAGTCTTGTCCCTTTCCTTTTTAGAAAGAGGTGGGCGGCTAACATGAGCAGGAGTCGCAGAAGGCTTGCCACCCATAGGGGCTGGCCTAGAAGAAGTATATCCTTCCCGAGTATCAGTACGTCGGGGAATAAGAGGCTTCTGAAATCGCTCGTAGTCTTGGGCCATCTGATAGGCCTCTTCGAGTGTAGCAACACGACGTAAATATAACTCGCATTGTATATCTTCCCTTAGTCCCGCTCTAAACCTGGATAAGGTTGTCGTAGGACTCAGCTTCACCACTTCGTATTATAAATTCATCAAATTTAACGATGTACTCGGTCACAGAGCGAGTTCCTTGAGTCAAACTCTACCATGGATCAAGGAGTCGATCACGATAAGTGATGGGAACGTACTTTTCCCTCATGATCGCCTTGAATTCGTTCCAGTTCTCAATTGGCTCTAGGCCACGACGCTGGCGCAAACTCTTAACATTGCTAATGAAAAGTCCAGCTTGCCAAGTGAGCTTCATTTTAGCAAACATGACCTTTCTTTGCTCGCTCATGGTATAACATTGAAAATAGTGGTTCATACCATCCTCCCACTTTAAGTACGCCTGGGGATTTAGAGTCCCATCGAAACTAGGAGCTTCCACCTTAATATTACGCAGGTAGTTCTCATCAAGATCATGGGGCTCATAAGCCTGACCAGCAGGCTGGTAGGCAGTCCTCCTAACTTTGGTATCTCCTCTAGCCTGATCGACCTCAATTTCTGAAGTCTGGGTGCGTCGCTCAATCTCAAGACAGGCGACTCGGTCACTCATCTTACCCAATTTAATTTTCATATCATCGAGACAATCAGTCCTGGCCATGATAGCGGTCAACATAGCCTCTAATTTGGGATCCATGGGAATAGGGGAGCTAGACCAAGTATATTCTAAACCAGACCTAGTGGGCATATGCAAATAGAAATAAATATGCCTAAATGCACCCTATTCCAACCATGTTCTGATACCAGATGATGCAGGACAATATGCGTGATGCAATCCTAATTAGAGACCAGTAAACAATTTAACAGATGAACATAAAATTTATTCAGGAATATTGCTGATAATAGTTGTGCAATAATTAAGAAATCACAGGTTCGAGAAGTAAATTGATTTCAAATATTTAGAAACAAGCCCAAATGATATCTAATAAATTTATCAAATGATATTGGGCAACTATATCTCAACAAGTCAGAGCCAGGGTACGCGATAAAGAGTGTTCTCACAATAAAATATTACCCAGCAGCAATTTAATCGCATAGTAATGTCCAGGTCACACAGGTGAGCAAATCAAACAATCCCAATAACAGATGCCACTACAAGATCTCGCAAGATATTCGAAATATTCAGTTGATATTCAGATTTATCTTCAGTCAAGATTCCGTTACCACTGGGATGAATCAAAGCGACCGAGCTGATGGTGCCGAGGTGGGCGAGTGATGAGGCAGAATCGCCTAAGCTGATCGGGCAGTGAAGAGGTAGCAGACAGGGAGGGAAGGCGACGGAGCGGCGTCGAGGTCGTCGGCGTCGCCGGTGGCCGACGGATCGGCTGGAGCGGAGGTGGCGACAAGCGAGCGCAGCGGATCGGCTCGGGCGTATGGGGGCGCCNCCGGGAGGCGGGGGCGGCGCAAGCGGCTGTCCGAGTCGCAGGGGATGAAGAAAGAGAAAAAAATAAAATAAAATAATTTTTAGGGCCGAAAAATTGCAAACTGGGGCCTGGACTTTAATTAGGTTGAAACTGAGAACTAAGAGAGAAGAGTTGGGAAATACCTCAAATTTCTTTAAGGAATTTAGGGATTTTCACCCAAGGTTCCAACCCTTCCTTTCACCGGGATATAACACAGTATTTCAACAAAAAATAATTTCATTGCAGGATTAAAACAAACAGTACTAGTTCTTGCCATTAGTTAGGCGATTACAATCGAAATTTAAATTGCAGAAATAAATGCGGAAATAAAAACTGATTACAACATGTCAAATTCGAATATCTAAAATAGAAGGAAATAAACGAGATCAACCCAAAATTTGGAATATTCCCATTCAAATTAATAAATTGATTTAAATGGGGATTTTCAATCTACTGATCAGCAACCAATCGTGCCTGCTGCCAAATCTGCAGATATCAATTCTCCATCCAGATCGACGCCACGTGGTGAGATCTCGGACGTCGAGTGTAGACTTTGCCTGGAATAAATCGACGGTCCGATGTCGTCGTGTCCCCACCATCAATTGAGTTGACTCATAATTGATGTGGTCGAACTTGTCCTGCACCTGTAGAATTGATGGGGGCCTTAAATCATTGAAAGCTTGTTTGGTTGTGTTTGGTTTTGCATTGTCTCCATCTGTTTATCTCTTAGTTCTTGTTAAAGATCATAATGTGATTATTTATGACCGATGGCTTTGATCAGATCGTGCTTTGATGTCTTTGAGGGATTGATGTTGATTATTTTATTATTTTGTTAACTTAGTCAAGCCTTTTTATTTTAATCTGTTTATTTTGGTGGCATTTTAGTACACATCCTCTATTTGTTTTTATAGTGGGATTAGGGTGAGACTTTGGCCCGAAGTTAGATAATCGCTCGATATCTAGATCGATATTTAGCTCAAATCGAGCTAAAGTTAAGCCATGTGCTATATTTAGAGCTTGTAATTTTTTCGAGCTGAGTTCGAACTATGGTTGGATCGGATCTATTCAGGTTGCACCTAGCTTTGTTTTTTACTTTTAAATATATAAATAATTTGATTTTTTTATACAATATGATTAACTATTTTTTAAAATAAATGTTTTTGTAATCCAATGGTTAGGTTATGCGTTTTGTTTGTGGGTGGGACTATGGGTTTTGATTGACCAAAGTTCAAAACATAATGGAGCAGAGCTTATATTTTCTTAAAAATAATTCTCAATTCTTTTGGGTGGTTGGGTCGATTTGAGTTAGCTTAAAATCAACTACTTGTCGAGCTGCTCGAAGATTTCGAGCTAACATCTAGGCTTAATGTTGGAGACACGGATTAGCATTGAATTGAACGACCAGAATGATACCATGTATTGAATTAAAATTTTAATTCAAATTAATTAGAGCCATTGGAGACTTTCATATTAACTTTATTTAGATTTGATTTGATTCAGAGCAGATTTGGGAGATTTAAAGACTCGTCATATTTGGACCTGATTTTATGTTATTGTAATAGAATTAGTTTTATATTTGCTTTCATTTATTTAGCATTTTATTTTCTATATTTAACATTATTTTTTTAAATTTTTTTATGGGATTTCTCTATATAAAGAGATTATCTTGCATTGTAATAGTTTTATTTGATGAATGAAATTATATCGGAGTTTTCTGAGTGCTTAGATCTTGGTTAAGGGGTCAACATTTTGGTGAAGGAAAGGGTAGCGTTGGCCTTTGGTGAGAATCCTCAAATTAGCCTAGTTATCCACTTTCAAAAAAAAAATCTTCTTCGATTCTCTTCCTCTCCTCTCTCTCCAGTTCCTTTGCCTCTTCGAGTTGTCGAATTAGTAGCCTCAACTCAATCTCGTCTCGTATCATTTCTTGCTAGGTTGTCAAATCAGTAGTTCCTCTTGCTGGTTAGCATTTATGTCACCATGATTACATCACTAAGCTCTGCCTAGTTACTTGACCACTTGCCGGATTGCTCTTTGGCTTCACCCACAGACCCACCGCAACGACAAAATTTTGACTCAGGTTGGTTTCCCGCCCATTGTCAAGCAGTTCCCGTGTGCCTGGCTAGACACCTACTCGGCGCCCCATGCCAGCTAGCTTCTAACCACCCGTTAACTCACACACAACTGCCAGCTTATGCTCGCGCCTGCTCCTATGTAACGCCAGTGAGTAGTCAACGTCGCGCCTCGCTTGCTTGATGCGGGAGCCTACACCGCGTTTACCTGAGCCTTGTGTCTCCGCTACACCAAATTTTGCTAAATATTGAGGAATTACATCTTGTTATGTGAGTTCAATGGTTCAAGTATAAAATTCTCCCTGAATTAAGTAAACCTGATTAGTCAATTTCAATAAAATTATTTGCTCTACTTGGATTATTCAGTTGGCTCTAATTATGTGACCATATAATTATTCGAGTGAAAAGTTGAATTTTAATTGTAAGACATCTGTCCTAAATTTCTGAACCTTAGATTTGATTTGTTGAATGTAAATCGATGCTCTAATCTAATTTGATAAATTTTTATTTATCAGACGATCTATTTTAATTTGCAGGATGTATACATCTTATTTACTATATAATTTATTTAAAAAATATTTTATACTTAATTAAAATAATTTGCGAGTTAATTTTGCTAATTTTAAATTTAATTATCCTTCTCATTTTTCGTACTACATCACTTGAGCTTGTTTGTAAATCGACATGCCACACTTAAGCCATGCATGGCTTTGACTCAAACTCAGTTTATTCTCACCCCTAGGTGGGTTTAGGTCATTGCTAAGTTTGATTAGATTTGAACAAGGATCAATTTCATGATTAAGTATGAGAAAAAAGGAAAGATATGTTTATTTTCATATGTGAGCTGAATGGAAAAAAAAGCTACATTCTTCATTCTAATATATGAGTGCAATGGATTGGAAAAGAGAAAATTGTTTGAAAGTAGAAGAGTGAGGAGGAAGCAAAAATCACAACTGAAGTAAGATAGGTGATTTTTTCCTTTATTGTGAAATTGAGGTAATTGTTAAGGTTGATCCTTATATGTTGTTAAGACAAGTGAAGCAATGAATTGATGGGACATAATAAAGTAATATATATAAATCTTTGCATTTAGTTAATAAGATCATGTAAAATGAATTTCTATTATATCATGAAGTTTGAAATCTTTATGTGATATAGTCTTTACAAACTTTAAGTTTATTTTTGAATACGAAGAATGATCATGTCGTGCATAATAAATATGATATACTATATATTATGTTTCATTTAATATTTGTAATGTCATAACAACTATGGAATTAAGTTTTAATATTGTACATAAAAATCGTATGATGTGGAATATACATGTTATAATGGAAGAATGAGTTAAAGGACTAAAAAATTAATGCAAACAAAAATCTCATTAATCTAGTAAAGAAAGTAAAGATGTTTGCATTCATGATTCGAAGGTAATATTGATTGTTTCTCACAAGCAATCGCACATGCCTAGTTCGTACTTAAATTAGATAATATTGGCGTGACGGAGTTTGTCCATGTAAGGTAATAAAAGCTATTTAATATCAAAAAATAATATTATATAAGTAAATAAAAATAATATAAAATTTTACACCTGAATATCTAGGTTAAAATAAAATCTTAATTGCATAATGATTTCGAAATTTATATACAAATCTAACCATTTTTTAATTCTAAATATCAACAAGTAATTTTCTCATCCTTAAAAAGAACAATTTTTTTTAAATGATTATAAAATTAAAGCATAACTATTACAATTCTAAATTTAAATACATAAAAAAGGTAAACTAAGATTACTTTAAAAAGTGAGATAGATTAATTTTCATGGAATGTATTATTTGGATATCAGATTTTAAAAATTTTTGAGTTACATCGAGTTGAGTATGGGGCGAGGCAGGTATGGTTAACTCATACCCGAACTTGCCCCATTTTATAATGGGGCCAGGCGGGTCACTGGTCACGGGTAAAATTTGAGTACCTATACCAGTTTCAATAAGAGCGGGTCGGGGTGGTTTAATCGGGTATGGGTACAAATTGCCACCCCTATACAAAGGTCACCTTTCAATGGTTTTCTTGATACACTTAGCTACTTGAGGGTATCTAGCTCACACTCTCTTTGTAGTTCTCTTACTCTCTCTTTTTTATGTTCTCCTCAGTTGGTATTCCTTTTATAAGGGACAAAGGAGGCTTGTCCTTTTAGGATAAGTTGCACGCGTCATCTTTGGGCTTTGTGTTGATACATCTTTTTGATGTCGGATGGGATAATGTAGTTTTGGCCTAACATTCTCGTTCTGATCAGGCCTGTTGCCTATTCGACCAAACTTCTTCATCTTCGACTCCTATCTAGACAATCTTCTCGTACTTTAAGGTTATCGAGTTTCTTTGACAACCATGTTTGACTTCCTCCGAATAAGGAGAGATAGCCCAATACTTCTTTCTTCCTGGAACCAGAAATCCTGGATCATGGATTTGCTAAATTAACTAGAAACAATTCAATTTATTCTAGTTAACATGTTTCCTGCTTAATTTGTATAATTAAATTGTATTAGCTGTTTAAGAAAAGTTATAACTATGCCTCAGTTCTCTTACAATTATACTTTCTTACTAGGATCATGATCCAAAAGATCCTAGAGAAGGATGGCATGATTTGCACTCCAGAATTGATGGTCCAGCTGCTTATGATGTTCTGCAAAATTTTGAGGAACGTTGGCTGAAGTCTGCAAAACGTCATGGGATCAAAAAACTAAGGAAATCTTATGATGATGCGTTGCTCAAGTTAGAAAGAATACATGACATCATTGGCATGAATGAGTCACCTTATTTGAATGATAATGATCCGGAGACTTGGCATGTGCAAGTATGACATTTAATTCATTGAAGTTTTTGGCTCATGCCTTTTCTAATTTCTTATTCAGTTTTTTCTATTGTATCATTAATCACAGATTTTCCGTTCTATTGATTCAAATTCTGTGAAAGGTTTTCCGAAGGATCCAAAAAATGCTACAAGCAAGGTATGTTTATGTCTTGACTTCTTACATTTGTTCTTTGACCTTGTATAGCTGATATTGCTGCTTTTCATAGCTAATTTAGCTGAAAACTTATTGAACAGAACCTTGTTTGTGGAAAGAATGTTCTGATTGACATGAGTATACATACTGCTTATGTTAAGGCCATCCGAGCTGCCCAGCATTTTATCTACATTGAAAACCAATATTTCCTTGGTTCATCTTATAATTGGGACTCAAACAAAGATCTAGGTAAGTTTAGCCATCGGGCAACTTCTATTCTTATGCTCATGTCATGTACAATCTAATTACTTTTAATAATTTTTATTTGTGATTTGGCTGTTTGCATCCGCTTTTGAAAAATGTCTTTGGAGGCTTCTCTTGATTAGGGTAAACTATCTCATGAGTATACCGGATAGAACTTGTTATGGAATTTGTTTAATGCTCATTCTTTCATCTGATGAATTTACTTAAACTTACGTTTTATCCAGTTATGTTTAATTTCAAATACGTGGATCAGATAATTGAAATTCATCAGATTAAGGCTGGCATTTTGTACTTGAAGTCATTTCTGCTTCTGTTACATGCATATCTTTCCTGGCTTTGGTTGTTTTTCTTTTATTTATGGTAGACGTCTCTATAGTGCTGATACTCACTCGTAAGACATTGTTTTTTCCAATTTATTTTTTGTTTTTCCATTTGTCTTTTAGGTGCAAATAACCTGATTCCTTTGGAGATCGCCCTCAAAATTGCTAGTAAGATTAAAGTGCACGAAAGATTTTCTGCTTATATAGTTCTACCAATGTGGCCTGAGGGGAATCCTACCGGTGCTCCCACACAACGTATTCTTTATTGGCAGGTGGTAACCTTTGAAGTGACCAATAGCTACATGCCTTTCTTTTTCCTTCATTATTTGCCTTTTTGTTCTGCAGTTCTGAAGCATGTCTAAGCATGGTTTGAACTCTTTAGGTCTTCTTTAAAGGAGTCAGGTTATATTACAAATTTAATTATCTTAGTATACCCATCAACTATGATAAGTTACTTGCATTTACAAGAAATATACTGCTTCAGTTTATTCAGAAGCGGTTGATTGCCAGTTGAGCAGCTCTTTGCTTAGGGATATGAAAATAAATGCCAAAAGTGGCCTTGCTTCCTTATTGAACACTCGCCAGATCTCACATGGAGGAAATCACGAAATAGGATTCATACATCTTAAAATGAAAATTGAATTTGTAATTTTATGGAAGTAATATGTGTTTTCTACACATTGTTAGCGAAAGCGTCAACCTCTCTTTTGGTATATGTAGAGGATGTATGTCATCACTAAATGAAGGCTGAGATACTGGATTTATTCTGCTTTTATTGTCATTTTCATCAGTATATGTAGTTTTATGCTGCATCCGTATGTTTGACAATACTTCCATTGATGTTGTATGTTTTGAACATAAGTGCTGCAATACATAATTTGCTATATGAATATGTTGAGAACTAAAATGTCGCAAAATGAAAACTACCCCTGCAGTAGTTCTTTTGCCTTTATTTTTTACAAACATTGTATCAGTGTCAACTATGGTTGCTTCTGGAAGCAAATTATCTGATTGTATCGTACTGGAGGCATATGCTCTGTATCTGATTTCTTCAATTTATTAAGTTGCATATGGCAACAAACGTGTCTTATTTTCGGTTCATGGTTCAGACATAAATATAAAGAATACAAACAATGTGGTATGCCCCTTATTAACAAACTTGAACATTAAGACTGTAATGTGCCTCATCACAATTCACATGGATTGATTGGAAATCTTAATAACTTGAAGTATTAATCTAATTTTAGAAGGCTTTGGCCAAAATGTCTAAAATTGAAATTGCCAGCCAACTCTACTGATGAAACCTCTACAAATTATGCATATGGTTCTTGAAATCTTGATTAACTTCTTCCCATCATAGGGAAGCTTTAATGTAGTTTGATTGCATTTTTTCAGAAGATGCTTTATGCCTACTATTGTTCTTCATTGATCCTTTATGTCAAACTTGATGCATGGTTATTGTTTGACTTTCATCATGTTTCACTAGTTTCATTTGTTTAATGTTATTGCTGTTTTACCTACTAATGTGCAAAAATAATGTTGTTGATAGAGTTCAAATTTTTTTACAGAAAAAGACGATGCAAATGATGTATGAGACGATATATAGAGCTTTAAAGGAAGTTGGACTTGAAGATGTGTATGAGCCTCTAGACTATTTGAACTTCTTCTGCCTTGGTAATCGCGAAGCAGTGGATTTGAACTCGCAAAATAAAAGCCCAGATGGTTCTAGTAATCCTAATGTAAGTGTCATCTTCTTTAGGGTTTATTTCTGTCACACTCTCATTTTTATAGACCAATTATCCATAAAATATGGAGTGACTTACAGTCAGAATCACAAAACAGATTATAAAAAAAATATATTTTTATTAATCTCAGCACAGAATTATATAAGTTCAAACACCAGGCCGGTCACCCAGAGTAATATTAGACTAAAGTACAGAAAGATAAAGTAATCATATTGTAAGGTAAAGGATAAATGTTAGTGGGGCTATACAGAATATAGGGAAACATCATTCTTGAGGATTTTGCAGTCTTCTTTTAGCAGCAGATTATTTACCTAAAAAATAATAGTTAGTCACACAGACGAGTAAACGACTTTCACTTTATAATATGCCAGGTGAGGTTTTATAGCTCAATTTACAAACAGATCAGGATATCAGAATACCTTGTAATATCATCTTGTCATCTTATAATGTTATCATGTATCATATTTTGCATATATATTAATATGTATAGATTTTATATCGATGAATGATCAGAATTAGCAGGTATTCATTACCAGTATGACAATAAAAGTTGCAGGTACGTCACCAGTGTGACAACAAATTTAACAAATACGTCACCAGTGTGACAACAAATTTAGCAAATACGTCACCAGTGTGACAGCAAATTTAGCAAATACGTCACTAGTGTGACAACTGAATAACGGGATGCAGGTACGTCCCCCACACGATGCCACGCATCCAGAAGGTGGTTCGTCAACCACCAGGATCCCAACACATAATATCATCATATATCTCAGGATACATGGGTCTAGTATAACCCAGTATAATATTTGGGCGTAAGGTCCAACAGAATATCGGCATCAAGCCATGCAGAAGATGCAAAATGTAGCTTACAGAATATAATTGATATAATCTTGTATATTAATTAATTTAATTTAATAACCATAATGTCCTAAGCTCAGTGAAAATCGTTTACCTGAATGAGAAGCAGTAATAGTTTGCTGGTGGATGACGCGTCCCCTGATTCGAATAAAATTATCCTGATTAAATTCAAGATGAAATGATCACTATTGGGCTTGATAGTTTATCATCAGGTTAAACAGATCAGACAGATCAAGTGAATACAGGCCAATACAGGTCAATTCGGGTCAAACTAGGTTAACTCGGGTTTAACAGGTTGACATGGGTTTATCGGGTTTGATACAATTTAAGCGGGTTGACATGGGTTAAACAAGTTAATTATCGGTTAAACTCGAGTTAAATTAATTAAATTGAATCAATAAGAAAAATTAACGAATATAATTTATACTTAGTGAGACCAAAATACTTACCTCTTCTAGTAGTCTCGTTGCTGGAGAAAAAGAAAGAAAGTCGTACCAAGATGAGCTAAGGATGCAGAAGTAAACTAGAGGTTATCGGTTCCGTCTGAGGGCTCTGGATATTCAAACTTATTTATTTGACCTAATTTAATAAAAATTTTAAAATAAATTAAATTGAAGATTTAATTATCTTAAATTATCATAATAAAATATTAAAAAATATTTCACACTTAATTATAATAACTCATCATTATCTTTACTGATTTTATTTATTTTATAATATATAAATAAAAGGACTGACACATACAACGAACTAAAATAAAATGTAAATACAAATGCAAATACTGACTAAACTTAAATATATGATATTAAAAAAAAATTAAATGTGTGCAAACTCGACTCATAAGAGATGTAGTTTCTAATAGGTGTTATAAAGTTTCCTAGAAATATCTGGCAAATCGTACAGCACACCAGCTAGATATTCACATGATTAACTACCCAGTCTTATACGCCCTCTGCCTATATAGGTTTATAGGTGTCGAGTTTTTACTAAATTTTTTGATATGCATAAATATGCTTAACTAGATTGAACCTATTGACCTCACAACGATCGTGACTTATAATCATTTCAATGTGATTGATAGTGTTATCAACACAGTAAGATGATTTAGTGGTCTCTATCGAATTTATGATCTGCTCTTCTTTATGACTCAGTTCTATGATTGTTTTTTCAATTTGACTATCAACTTCTATCTTATAATTATCTTCTTCGTACATTTCATCCTTATACTTCTCGTATTCCTCGGTTAAGGTAGAATTTGCTATATAAATGGATATAGATAATGAATCTAGTCCTAATATTTCAGAAAGAATGAAAGTCTCTATAGAGAACTCATTCACCACTTTTTTCACGAGAACTAAATTGGTCATTTATAGTCTCAATAGATCTAGTAATGGGAGTAGGAATTAGAGCAAAGGGTATTGATTTAGGAACTATAGAGCTAATTCTATGGGATGAAAGAGGATATCTTCTACGTAGGTAAATTTTGATTTCATCTCATGTCTCAAATGGCCTAAATTTATCTTAAGAACATTGATCCTTTAAGTCTCTAATATAATATTTTGCTTTACCAATAAGCATTAATTTCACATATTTAATTCTTTCTAACTCATTCCAACCACAATAATTAAAATAACGATCTAAATTATTTTTCACTCTTTATATAATAAATAATTTGAATCACCAGAACAAATAAGAATTAATCGCAATTTCTTCTATAGATTGTGATTTTGAAAATGAGAATATATGATCAAATATAACTATAAGGTTGGATAATAGAGTTTCTATTTTAAAGCTCATACTCACACAATAATTATATCAAACAATGAGAAATAAAATGAGATGGAAAGATATAATGTAAAATATGTAAAACTGATCAAACAAAATGCCCTAATCTAAACTTGACTCTGATACCAAGTGATGCTGGGTAAAAAATTGTATTTTATATTTATATTCACAAAATTAATTAACAAATTATTTTTAAATAAGCGTAAAATAATTTCTAAATAAATTATATGATAAATAAGATTCTTAAATCCCGCAAATTAAAAATATTTTAAAATTAAAATTAAACTGGATCGTTTGATAAATAAAAATTTATCAAATTAGATTAGGACATCAATTTAAATTCAATAAATCAAATCTAAGATTCAGGAATTTAGGATATGTTTTGTACTTAAATGCAACAGTAATTATTACTCAGATAAATGTTAAGTCATGCAATTAGAGCTAAATGCATAATTCAAGTTAAGAAAATAATTTTATATTAAAATTAAATAATCAGATTAATTTGATTTAGAAATAAAATTATACCTAAATCAAAGAAATTCAAGTAGTAGCGACGCAAGTGAGGCAAGTGGCTCGGGTAGGCGAGGCAACGTGCAACGGAGGTGGGTGTGTGTCAGAGGCGGGGAGCAAGGAGGCAACGAGCATCGGAGGTGAGCTAGCCTTTGAGGTGGGCGAGTGCGCAAAGTGCTGGAGGCATTCGAAGATGATCTGGAGAGAGAGAGAGAAGATTTTTTTTTTAGAAAGTGGATAACTAGGTTAATTTGAGAATTCTCACCAAAGACTATCCCTACCCTTTTCTTCACTGGAATATCAATCCCTTAGCCCGAATGTATGCTTCAAGAAAACTCAAACATTATTTCATTCATCAAATGCTATTCACTATTGTAATGTAAGACAATCTCTTTATATAGAGAGATCCCATGAAAAAATTTGAAAATACAATATTAAATGTAGGAAATAAAATGTCAAATAAATGAAAGTAAATATGGAACTAATTTTATTATAATAAAATAAAATCAACTCCAAAAATGACGAGTCTTCAAATCTCCCAAATTTATTCTGAATCGAATCAAATTAAATCTGAATAAAACTAATACGAAAATATCAAATTGCTCTAATTAATTTGAATTTAAATGTTGATTCAGCACATGGCGTTATCTTGACCGTCCGATCAGTGTTGATCCGTGTCCTCACCAAAGGGGCTCTACTCTCCTCTTTTTTCTTGTGCCACTGTGCTCCCCGATTCCGCCTAGGATTTGCACTACTTAGGTGGAGTGGCGAGATAAAATCCTTCACTGAATCCAAAAATTATTCGTAGGATCTATTTGGAACATTGTTAAAAAAGATTTAAAGGATGGCTTTTTGTCTTCTTTCGAGATGTGATGAAAAATAAACTTAGTGATGTTAAAAATTATGTCGTATGCGAATAAACTTGATTGAGTTATTGTAAATTATGTAAAATGTGAAATAAAGTGATGTTTTAATGTAGGAGTATATATATATAAGAAAAGAATAATTTTGTCATAACTAAAAAAGTCTGGCCTTTTTGACTTGGTTCCAAATGGGACATTAATGTTGTGAATGTGTTGGGCATGAAAGAAAAGTTTGTTCATTTAATTATGTCTTTTTTTTGTTTGTTGTCAAGCAAGGCCAAAGGAATTTTTTTTTTTTAGCATATTCAAGTAAACTTCGTGTATACAGTGGTTCTATTTGTACATACTCGGAAATTGTGATACTTGGAACATAAATCATACACAATATGGAGGACTGCTTAAACTAATATTTTACTTAATTGAATCATGAAAATAGGAAATCTATTACAAAGCATCACATGCCAGCCTACTGTTGTAGCTCACTCCTTAAAAGCGTTCTTTTGTCTTTGCAGATTTTCCTCTTATTACTTATCTTAAGTTCATCTTCTTTAACATCATGGGCACCTACTATTAAATAAAAAACTGTATCAGAAGGCTATTCTTGTATAATATGACCAAGAATCCTCTTTGTTATGCAGTTAAATCACAATAAAGCCCTCAACTTCATAGAGGTCATCATTTCTAAATTTGCTGTTTTAATGTGGTATCGTGTCTTTTCATTATCTTTGATAGGATTTTTGCATGAGTTCGAGGAGGGGGTACCTTACTAGATCCTAGGATCGATTTTTTTTTTTTCCAATTCAATTACTGCTAAGTTAACAATGCATCCCAGACTGGATGGCTGACCAGTTGATGATTGAACCTGTTGAACTGACCAAATTATTTGGTCCAACTTCAATAGCATTGGTGACATAAATGCCTTGTTAATTTCGCCAGGCACTTGCCAGGAAGAATCGGCGCTTCATGATCTATGTACACTCCAAAGGCATGATTGTTGATGATGAATATGTGATTGTGGGATCAGCAAACATTAATCAGAGGTCTTTAGAAGGTACTAGAGATACTGAAATAGCGATGGGTGCTTATCAACCCCAGCATACATGGTCAAGAAAGGCTGCTGCTCCTCACGGTCAGGTAAGAACTCTTAATCAACTGCTTAGAACTTTCCATTAGAACATAATCTTCTGCATTTCGATTGGGATTTGTTCTCGTTTAAATATTTGGTCAGGTTTGGAAATTACTATTGTCTACTTTATTTTAAATATTTCAATACTGTCTCTGTTTGTCTGGAAATCTGAATCACCACATTTCAAAGTTGATCTAATTTCAAATTAGATTTTCAAACATTAAACGAAATTAAAGTCAAACGGCAGACTAAAGTTTAATTAAATATCTAAATTGCAATTTTGACTCATTCTATGACTTATGAGTTGTAAAAGCTACCTCATTGAAATAGATATAATCCAGGATTAATCTCATGACCAGCCATACAACTTCCAGATTAAACAGTTTAAATTCAATTCATTGCCAGTTAGTTTCTTGTCGAATGATTCAAGAAAGTAAAGCTCATAAATCAAATAAATATACAACATTCTCTAATAATGTACCACCTAAAGTATACCTTATAAAATGATCATATACATATATTAGCTGAGAATAATAGTTGATATAAAGGGAATCTACTTAATGCCAATTGCCAACCAAAGAAACTTCAGGAGAAGCACCTGATACCGATTCCAATATTATGCAAACAATTTGCAACCTGAAATTTGTATTAAAAGTTGATTTAAATTTTAATCAACTGATCTCCGTCTTTCACTTTCACGCATATTACTTCTCAATGAGAGAACCAAATCTTTCATAAGCAATGAGACGAAAATGAATCTTAAGATTAAAAAAGAATAGGCCTTCTTTTCAAATATCAGAAAAAAAAATAATGACTACGATATACCTTAATTCCAAACTAGATGGGGCCGGCTATATTGAAAAAATGCTTTATAACAGAGAAAGTGAGTTAAAGTTGTGTAATGGTCATATATATAGTAATTTTTAATCACCTCCTCCCTCTTTGATATGACTTGGACCTTTTCACATTTTCGTACAATGTGATGTAGAATGAGTCAGAGAAAGGAGAAATAGAAGATAAAGAATAAGGAGAAGTAGAGGAAGAAAAAGAAGAAAGAAGAGAGGAGGAAGAAGAGAACAACTAGTCGTATAGGGAAATATTTTTTTATTAATTCATCAAAATGGAAATTACATAAACAAAATTGTCTTTTACAAGAATCAAATTTCCTTTTTGCCTTTGATGGATATGCATCATTCTCCACAGTTAAAATGAACTTGGCTCCAACGAATAGCCATGCATATAAACTTCCACGAGAGGTGCTGATATGGTATCCTTATTAGGCATTGTTTCAATCCACCCATGGCAGTGCATAGATATGATCTATTCAATACATATTAATATTAGTGTTTTCAACAATTTTATGCTTTTAGGCTTTTTTAGTATTGATTACTTTTCATTTTCATGATTATGTATGCTCAACATTTAATTTAACAACATATGAGTAAAAATTTTTGTGTTTAGTTAGTCGAACTCAAAAACCAGAATAATCAAATTTTTGTTTCTTTCTATAGAATCCTATTTCAAATATGATTAGGTGATGTTCGAGGAGTTTGACTCGAGCTTATTTTTCTTTGTGGTGTTCTTTTAGTAATAAAGATTGATATGTAATATGTTGTGAATAATAATATGTATCGAATGATTGATTACAAATAAATAAATTTAATCTTGGTACGATTGATGATGGATTTCCATTTGAATACTAAGGTAACTTGATTTATCTGATCTCTATGAACATGATATTTTTCTTGACAAAGAAATTAAAAGGTACTTTTGTTGTTTAAGATCTAAATCAAGTGTAGATTTTTTTTGAGATTTAGACTTCTATCAAGTTACTAAATTAATTAATCAAATAAATAAAAATCTAATTGTGAAAGTGAAATAAATTTCCTTTGAAGCCATTTGAGTTTCTTATCCAATCTTATTGTACTTTTAAAACTACATTGAAGTAGACTGAACTAAATTTGAATTGGGCTTAACTGTGTAACCTAGGATTTGAACCTCCAAACCAAATGGTTGGAGCCTAAAAATGCCTTGCAATGTAGCTGGGTGGACGAGTTAGGTAAGGGTGCGTGGCTGAATGTGGTAGTGGCAACTCTAGGGCACGACACAAGTAGTTGCAAAATCTGAAGTGCAGGCTGGAAAATGTGTGGTGCAGCAGAAGTGCTACACGATTGTGTCTAGTCGCACAACTGCAAGCACATGTGGCTGCGGATGGTGTGCGGTAACAGGAAGCTAGCACTGAGGTGGGCAAGGAAATGAAGAGGAAGAATAGGGAGAAGTAAGAGGAAGAAGAAAAAAAAAATAGGACGAAGAAAAAGATTTAGAGGGGCTATTTATTAATTCATTAAAACTAAAATCACATAAACAAGTAGGGCTTTTATGGTGTTTTTTTTGGCCCATAAATATAGAAAACAAATAAACCCAAATAACTCCATTACCTAAACAACTCACATGCTAATATGAAAACTAAAATTACAAAATACCTACTTTAATGTAAGACTTTTGCCTAAACAATTAAATTCTGAGAAGATAACTGAATAAAATAGGGTAATTTCCGTAGTAAACGAAACTATTAACTCCTCTTCATAACAAAATAATCAAATTTCCTTTTTGCCTCTAATAGATCCGCATCACAAGCTGCCTCACAAGGTTCTCATTAGAATAATGATGAACTTCACTTGTATCGTGTTTTATTTTTGTTTTTACATTGTTGGTTGCAAATTTGAGGGAGGAGGATTGCAATAGGTTGACATTCAGTATAAAACTTGTCACTTTATATAATGTATTTTTCTCATGTTAATGTCACAAAAAAGGAAACAGGGTCTGGTATCTTTTGCTTTACTCTAAATCATTATGATGTTTTTGTTTTCTTTTTGCTCTAGGTGGTGTGTCGGTTGTCTTTATTTCACAATTTGATACGTGTAGCATGATTGACTGCCAACTTAAAATTAACCTTTAATCGTTCATAAAATTATTAGGTTGGAGGTGAGAGATGTGAGAGTCAAATTCTTATTGAGAGGTACTGGAGTAAAATGAGAATGTAATGATAAATATATTAAAGCTGAAGAGTTGGACATTTATAGAGTTACAAATTATCTTCATACAACTGAAGATCTGAATTTCACGTTCCTTCATTTTTTTTTCTTTTCATTTCTTTTGGATATTGCGGAGTTTGAGGAGAAGAAGCCTGCTTCTAAAATAACAAATTAAGTTTGGCTATGGTTCTACTGCTTGTTGAACTCATTCTAACTCCACATGCAATTTCTCTTTCTACAATATTAATACATGTATCAATGCAATCAAGTATTTGCTGCTTATACTTCATTTTAACCGTACTTGAGATATATTATCCATAAACAACAACAGCAACAACAAAGCCTTACTCTTAAATTTGTTTGGGGTGGGTTACATAGATTTTTTTTCTCCATTCAACTTTCTTAAAGTAACGTCTTCTATGAGAGTGAGTAAAGATCAAGTCCGATGAACATATGTCAAGTCACTTATAGTCCTTCACTCCTTTTCTTCATCGTCATGACTAATAACCCTTTACAATCACATACAAGGATCTCTGAAGGTAGTTGTTGGAATGGCCAAACCTTTAAACGATCTCCTTTCTGTATCCTCTGTAGTTTCATGCCAACAAATTCTCTAGATAATCATTCTCTAGTGTGGTCAACTCTAGTCTGCATCCGAGCATCGACATTCAACTAATTTACATAATGCAGGAGAATTATGATATTGTTCACGACTAAAACAATGTTCAATTCTAGCCATCCATGTGGCATTTCAAATGACCATTCTCTAAACTCGAGTACCATGATTAAACCGGTTTTGAGCCGTGCTGCCATCTCCAATCTTCAAAAAACACAATGAAGATACCCATGGAGCAGCCAGTTTGTCATGATAGCTCGTAGAGGTCTCTTAAAGCTACCTCTGTCTTATTAAGGATCTTTTTGAGATTCTCTTGAGTCAACAGGAGTCCATGACATGTGTTCAGCTACTGACACTGAGTATTCTGAGACAAAATCCATCTAGGAAGCCGCCGACTTCTCCACTCAAGGGTGATCCAACACTTAGAAGAATACAGGTTATTCTACTACATTGGCACTGTTCTCTTCATTGCTGGTCATTCTCGTAACCACTCCGATGGTGACTACCAGTCACCTTTGGGAATCCAACCTGCAACTGGTCATCCATTTCCTCGATGAATCAAGATTGCACATGGCATCCTATCAGATATGCCTGAAATATTTAAAGCATCTACCGATGATCTCCCTCTTTCATCATTGATTTCAGCTGTAAATAAGGGTTCTTCCCTCCTAGATGGGTACATCATGTGACATAAGATCTAATACCGCATCCAAGACGCTTAGTTCTAACCTTTTTTCCTCATTCATAAATCATCCCTTACAACCTCTTGAACATTCTTTGATTGTTGGAATCTTTTGGGCAAGGCTCCCCGTTGATGTGGATTTTTTTTCTTTGAACCATATAGATCTTGTATTCTTTTTTGGTTTGGTTCCTTTGATTCTCTGTTCTTTTGGGGCTCACTGCAAGCTGAGATCTTTAGCGAGCAAGATCCTTTGCTAATCTTCTTGAGACTCAAAACACCATCGAAGGATATGAGGAAAACAAACAAAAAAAGCATGGCTATATTGTTTGCTGAAATTTCAGCTAAAGCAGATTTTTCCCAATTATTCAAAGCTGTTACTAATAATCTTTTTCTTCAATCCCACTGTTGCTTAAACTGTTGATTTAACCTCATCACAGTATTCTTTTATATATTCTACAAACTTAACTTTTTCTCTCCACCTTAATCGTGCGGCTTCTCTGCTCCCTATTCTTAATTTACTAATTACCTGAGCCTTTTTTTATGTAATCTTTTTAACTTCTGCCAACGAATTCATCTCAACCTTCTGATTCCTTACACCACATAATCTATTGTTAATGATTTCTTTATTACTCGATATTTTGATTCATATAATCAAAGCTGGCCTATCGACGACGCTCGATAAATATTTTCTCCAAGTCTCCACGGCTACAAACTAAATTTTCAGTTTTGCAGATCTACGGCTACAGGATGTCTCTGTGGGCAGAGCACATTGGATCCCTGGAGGAGTGCTTCACGAGCCCAGAGAGCCTCGAATGCATGAGGCGCATTCGCTTCCTTGGTGAGAGGAACTGGATGCAGTATGTGGCTGAGGAGATCACAGAGATGAAGGGCCACCTCCTCAAGTATCCTGTTGACGTTGACCGCAAGGGCAAAGTCAAACCTCTTGCTGGATGTGAGACTTTCCCAGATGTTGGGGGCAACATATGCGGCTCCTTCCTCGCAATTCAGGAGAATCTAACAATATAATGAGGTGAATATTTACTTCTTTAGGTCAACGGAAATGTTAATCTGATTTATAAGTGAAAATATCCCCCATATCATATGCGTGTATCAGATCATTTTAGTCACACGTGAGATTTGGTTGTAAATATTTATTTGGGTAAATTACTGTAAGGTTCCTAGGGTCGTGCCATAATTATAAACAGGTTCATGAGAAAACTAACTCGGATATTTAAATCCTTATAGTTTAAATCTTAAAACAAAGTAGATCCCTGAAAACTTTTTTCCTTTAATTTTGGCCTTAACAAGAAAATTTGACGGAAAATGCTGTATTGTTAAATGTCCGATTTGTTTTTTTTTTGGATCTATTTGTAATTTATGGTATAATCCTAGGAAATATATAGTAATTTCTGCGAGGTACTTTTTTTTTTTTTTGTTTGAGATACATAGTGTGTAATAAAATTAGTTTGTTTATATCAAAATAAAATAAAATTAGTTTGTTATCTTGATATTTGTACATGTAGTCAATAAATTTATTTTTTATTATTGAAAATTAGAGTTAGAATGTGATGCCTTCCTATTCATTATTGTTCATTTTATATATATATATATATATATATATAAATTCATTATTGATTTATGGAAATTTAATAAAATGATTATTACATGTGACATTGGCTTATTTTCGCTCATAGTTAATTGTTGTTTAAATAGAGTTGAAATAAAAAAAATGATTTACATAATCGAATTAAAAGTTCTTGTATTGTTGATAGTATTATTATTTTTTTATTTTTATCAAAAAAAAATATATTATTCATTGTTTTGGAATATAAATTGAAAATATTTTCGGGCATGGGATCGTACTTTCCCATCCCCTCCTTTCTGCAGATACCCATCCCCTCTTATCTCTCTCTCTTTAGGTTTTTGGGTGTGTTTTTAATTTTGAATTTTAATCAAGACAATTCGAATCCTGGATCCTAATAAATTGAGAATTATTTTAAAAAAATAAATAGTTTTTATTGAATTTTAAATATGAGTTAATCATAGTCACTAAGCTTTCATTTTAATATATTTAGGATAAATTTCACTCAAGTTTTTACGTTTAAGGATTATTATTATACAGGTCTATGTTTTTAAAATTATATCATCGGGGTCCTTAGGTTTTCAAAATTTATCATTTAGGCCTTTTTTTATTTTTTTATTATTAAAAAATATAAAAATTACCATTATACATTTACTCTCCCTCTCTCCACCAGATCCGACAGTCGCGCCGCCCCGCGAGGCA
>JAEMOT010000386.1:221712-242331 GCA_019297695.1 Apostasia ramifera
TATGTTCTATATGTAAAAATCCCTAAATAAAAATGCATTAAAGAATTATAGTTGCTATTTATGACATTATAATTGTAGATTAAATATGCATGTATGTGCGTAATTTAATTCTTTTAAAAGTATTTTTGTGAGCATTTTCATAAATTATTAACAATATATATATAATACATAAATTATTATGAATATCAAAAACTGAAGTGATGTGCTGAAAGGAAACTATTGAACTATTATTGGGACTTTTTAAATATAAATACATATTAGAAAAATATTGACAGAAGAAATGATGAAATACACAAGTAAAAATAAAAATAAAAATATATTTACAAACAATCTCATTAAAAATGAAATGAATGTACTATTACTAAATGTAATAATTTGTCAATAAATTATTAAATTATTATTTGATTCTTGATATTATTTTATTTTTTATAAGTTTGCAATATTTTTGGAATGAAATTAAATTTGTGAAAGCTTAATAGTTTTTTTTATTTTTTGTACTATTGATTTGATTATTTAAAAAGGAAATAATTACCTACATGCCACACAATTTAGTTTTATTTATGCGTTACTCATCCATTCTTAGTTAATTACGCTATGCACACTCAAAATATTATAAAATTTTACATACACACATTTGAGTTAAAACTTAATTAAAATCTATTTGAAAAAAATATTCTTTTAGTAAATTATTAAAATTATATTTTTACTTTTAATGGTACATATTTTTCTCCTCCTCAATACTACACTAAAGCGCTGATTTGTCCTAAAATCAATTCACGTCGTGTATGTCTCCTTTCTTTGCCGCCACTTAAACATTAAGATTTTAGAATTTTCACTTAAAATATATTTAAATATTTTTAAAATAATATGATGTACAGCTCAGATTTTTTATAATCTAACTATAATTAGGTTATTGAAAATTTATGATTACTTATTATAATAAAAATAAATTAAAATATGTGTATATAAGATTTTATAATATTTTGAGTGTGTATAGCATAATTAATTAAAAATAAATGAATAAAATATAAATAAAATTAAATTACGGGCATATTGGTAATTATTCTTTAAAAAAAATATGACTGATTAGTTATTAAGCCGCACAGAAGGGGATGCTTTTAGTTTATTTTGTAATTTTTGGATTTATATCTTTTAATTTTAATACTAATAAAAATATGCGGTAAATAAAACTTGGACTGGCGTTAAAATTAAAAATAAATAAATAAATAAATAAATAAATAACTACAGCTAAGCTGCTTAGCGGCCGCATATTCCCCTGAATCCTTCGCCAATCTCGCCGTGCGAGATCCACGTCTGCCTTACCACTTCTCCGCCAGATCCGTCGGCGTAGTCTCGTTACCGCTGCCGCCGGCGCTGCCGTCTCTCTTGACGACTATGAGGATCGAGACTAATGGATCCGCCTGCGAGGGACCGGCGCTTAAGTTCCTGATTTACGGCAGAACGGGGTGGATCGGGGGTCTACTCGGCTGCCTGTGCGGGGAGCGAGGGATCCCCTTCGCGTACGGTTCGGGGAGGCTGGAGAACCGCGTGCAGCTGGCGGCGGACATCGAGGCAGCTGCGCCGACGCACGTCTTCAACGCCGCCGGCGTTACAGGCCGGCCAAACGTGGACTGGTGCGAAACTCACAAGGTGGAGACGATTCGCGCCAACGTCGTTGGGACTCTGACGCTGGCTGATTTGTGCCGGGAGCGTGGACTTATTCTCGTTAACTATGCCACAGGTTGCATCTTCGAGTATGACAATGCTCACCCGCTCGGATCTGGGATCGGTTTCAAGGAAGAGGATACACCCAACTTCGTCGGGTCCTTCTATTCCAAGACCAAGGCCATGGTATATGACCGTCAATCTTTGTTAATTTTGTTGAGGTCTTTTAATCTTCAGATAAGTAGTTCTGACATTAGTTTTCTTGTTGGTAATTTTCGTGTGAACGATTGGTTTCGTCCTATGTTGTAATATTCTCCCTTTTTTTAGGGCATTGTAGCTTCTTAACTAGAGTTTGTAGAGTGAGATATTTCTGATGTTGGGAACCTCTATGGAACTATGAAATCTTCATCTAATACAGTAGGACGTTATAACTAAAAACTAATTGCTGCATTTATATGTTAATTGATCATGGTTTTTGTTAGGACTGGTAATTAGTTTACATTGCTGCGCAATTCATTGAGTTAATTCCCTGACTATTTTCCTGGATTATGAACTGAAACGAAGTAAAACAGGAAAATCTTTCAGAGATTCCAGCTCCTTAGCACGCCATTCTCTTGTGAAGTTGGTTACTTTATGCCCTTTACTATTCAAAGCTATTTCATATAATAGGTAAACTTCAATGTGTTTTGTTATTTAGGGTAAACTACTCCAGAGTCATTGAGGTTGATATGGTGCTTGAAATCTTTCAGGTAGGTCTCTGGGGTTGACAGGACACTTCAAATTGATTCATAAATTTTAAAAATTTTCATATAAGTCCCTAAGCTAGATAGGATGCTTCAAACAGATCCTTTTCTCTCTTCTCAATTTAACTAGTAAAAGAACTTGAGGTTCCACACTATCAACCTCAGGGTTCTGTGTGAAAGATTTCGAAATTCATGAACTAGTTTGGCGCGCCCTGTCATCCTCGGGGACCTAGGAGTAGTTTGCCCTAGTATTTATCAAGCAATGTTTTTTCCAAGTTGAAGTTAAACTCTACCAAATCTTGAGAAGTCAATTTTCTGCTACTAGTGTTCTCATACTTGAGTTTGGCTAATTAATGGGATTTTATAAATGACATCTCTGATTAGTCTATGAAGTTATGATAAATATATCATTGTGAGTGTTATGATTGTTAAGATGTTCTCATGAAAGGTGGGCTTGACCATCTAACATATTTGGATAATCTTATTTTGTGATATATATCTATATATATATATTTTAATGTAGGTATGCCTTGACTTCTCATGATAACTGTTATGTTGCAGTGGAGAAAAGTTTGATGTAGTCAAAACATTGTCTAGCAGAACTTGGAAATTTGCTGATTAAGAAATGTTTTGAATGAAGATGCACCATTTTTCCTTATCTTTCTCCAAGCCATAAATAAAAACACTAGTTTTTGAGCAGCCCAATTTTGTTAAAAATAGAAAGCAACTTTCTCCATATGCTAAATGAATCTAAGTTATAAAATTGTGCAAGCAGACATTTATGGCATTTATTGTGCAAATATACACAACTGTATCTGTTCTAATACTCCATCTTGTCAACTTCATAGGTTGAGGAGCTGCTCAAGAATTATGAGAATGTTTGCACCCTGCGTGTGAGGATGCCAATCTCATCCGACTTATCAAACCCGCGCAATTTCATCACTAAAATCACTAGATATGAGAAGGTTGTTAACATTCCAAATTCGATGACTATCTTGGATGAACTTCTACCCATTTCTATTGAAATGGCAAAAAAGAACCTCACTGGGATCTGGAACTTCACTAATCCGGGTGTGGTGAGCCATAACGAAATCCTTGAGATGTACAGAGAGTACATTGATCCGAAATTCTCCTGGAAGAATTTCACCCTTGAGGAGCAGGCTAAGGTGATTGTCGCCCCGAGGAGCAATAATGAACTCGACACCACCAAATTGAAGGATGAATTTCCGGAGCTTCTTCCAATTAAGGAGTCACTGATAAAGTATGTTTTCAAACCAAACCAGAAACCTTCTTCAGCTTGAACTATGATTTGCACATTTTTTTCACTCTTCTACCTTGAAAGCCCAATTCAATTATTTCATAGTTTAGGATCTCGTCAAGTAATAAATGCCAGTTGATAGAACTACCATTCAAGAGTCAAACGGTGAAACTATTCTCTACTGCCACGTGGTAGGTGAGATTGTTTTTTCAGATTTGAATTCTGAACTTTTTAATGAGGCTTTCAGGTTCGTGTGCTCCCTTTTTGTTTTTTTAATGAAAAAAATGCTGTAAAACTTGTAAGTCTATTGTCCTATTAAATTTGTTAAATCTCTTTTATCCAATTGTTCAAGGTTTTAGTTGTAGGTTATTGGTTCTGCTATGATCATATATTCTTCCATGTCCCCGATGCGCAAGCTCGAGCATGGCTTTAATGCAACATGTCTATTTTTTTTCCCGCATGCTATAAAGCACAGATATGATATAGGGATAGGGATATAACATGACACTGATACAATAATATGAGAAACCTTAAAAATGTACGATATAGATATGGCAATTTTTTGGGCCATATGGCTTATAAGTTATCCAATATATTTGTGTGCAAATATTAACTTAATTTACTTGAAAAGAGGTAGAGCACAGTTCAGTTTCTCCACACCTTCAGTTGATCATATATTACATATAATAAAAAGAATCTCCAGATGTATATGTGAGATGTTAAGAAAAGTCTTAGCTTTTGTTTGGTAAGTTTTTTTTTTTTTTTGGCATTTGTTTACCTTCATATTTTTAAAGTTATTCTCCTATTAGGCCCTTGTACAAGGCACTGTTTTGCATCCTTGAGTTTGACTTTTCTTTAATCTTTTTCCAGTAGGATTCCATAATTTTTTGTTAAATTTTTTTTTCATTTTTTTAAATTTTCTTAGCATGTATTCTCAACATATCATTGGTGTATCGAAGTCGTTAATTTCTTCATTATTTAGTTTGGTTATGCAACATTGTTTATTGTATACATATGTAGAGAGTATTTTGGAGTATCGTATCGAACATATACAACAACCCTCTAGAGGTATTCATGCTTCATTGGCTTTTTGCCATATATCTGGGGATGTCATGACTCGACTCGACACCACTAGCTCTGGTGTCATGTGAAATCTTTCATAACGAGTTGACTTAAAACTCAAGGTTGTAGATTGTGATACTGGTGAAATTATATATTCTTACAAAATCTATTGACATTGAACTTTTTATTTTGATTTGCATAGTTAGCTGTGATATAATATCTAAGTTCCTGTTTATCAAAATAAAAAGATGTAAGAAATTTTAAAAATGATGTACGGCACTGTCATTAATGTGATACATTAAAGAATTCATTTTTGATAGAAATGACGGCAATTTAGGGAAGGAAATAACTTCTATTAGCTCCATATAAGCAGAAGAATCATCCTTGGAGAGCTTAGGGTTTCAAATTCTCTACTTGTCATCCTATCTACATTTTTTTCAACTCGTTTTGCTGGATGCATGCAAGTTACAATGGAACAAAGCAAACTCAACAAGGTGTGGTGATATTATGATATTGAAATGTACTGTCCTTTTTATAATATATGTTTGTATACGGATATTTTTCTCTTAGTTTTTCATATAAAAATAAAGATCTTTATTTTACTCATTCGCTGAAGAGTTACAGTTATTAAGAAGTGAATCTTAAAATCACTAGTATATTTTCATTACTTTTATTTATTATTGTAATCTTACATACTATTATTTCCTATATAAATGCAAAATAATCTTAGAAATGATTTCTTTAATGTATCACATCAATGACTGTGCCGTACATCACTCTTAAAATTTTTTAAATCTGTGCGGCGTAGTTAATAGAGAGGTTATCTCTGGTCCGCGAACTCTATTAAGAGACTCTGTTAGAGACCACCGTTATTGCTTTGTCTGGTCGCTCAGTGAGCTACGGCTCACTTGGCCACATGTTAGAGACAGTGAGTGGGGGCCTAAAATATGACATGGAGCGAGAGCCTGAGCAAATAATCCTTACTAAACAAGGCAAAAAAATATGCAGACTCAATATTGTAAGCACAATCATCACACGACAAAACCTTAATATTCCCATATATTCACATAAAAAATAGGTGAGCTAGCTGAAATCATAGAAATAATTCATTTATATTCTCCGTGATCATAGAAAAATAATCAAAACTTCGTTGCGATAATAAATTATTATCAAACTTTTGTTAAATACAATACATTATACATATAATTAATATTTAAAAACTGAATCAGACCAGTCAGTTCGATCAGTCTGAGTAAACTGGTCTCTAATTTTATCTGATTTTATGTTAAAATTGAAAAAATGATTAAACCGATCAAACTGATTGAAACAATTAAATGCTAATTTAACTGAAAAATTTATATTTATATCTATATTGATTAATATTTGTATACAAATTAATAAATTTTTTAGTTAGAAAATTTATGTTAAATTCATATGTTCATATGTATTTAATACAAAATTACAAATCACCCCCTCCTCACTTCTGTTGTTAACACTCTTAAGTTTGGAAAGATTTAGCATTTCATTTTAGCACAAAATCAGATAAGTAAGTCGTCATTCAAGAAAAGAATTATTCCATCTGAATGGAGCACCATCCGAATGTCAATCAGAGGTCACCACGTATACTCAAACCCACATGTATTGCACACGTGGCAGCCTCTGATTGGCATCCAGATGGTGCTCCATCCGGATGCAATAATTTCTCCATTCAAGTAGGCATCCACTGCTTTGCCCTCCTTCCCCTCCTGTCTTCTAAGATGCTCATCATAGACAATTCCCTTGTCGAGGTACAAATCCGATTCCAAGGCATCATCTCCCAAGCATTCGACAATGTCTCCATCGTTCTCGAGCACAATGATGGGCTAGAGGATGCTGCTATTCTGCACTTGGGAGATGTCATCAAAGGCTGACAAAGAACTCAGCATCTTATCCCAAAATAAGTCTACAATATGCACACCAATAAATTTACTAGATTTGCTTTAAAATCATGTAAACTTCTCAAGGAAGAAAGCCATCTAATTTCCGTTTACATAAATGAAGAGTTACTGAGAAATATAGCCTAAAACAGAATACTAATCAAAGCCGAAGGGCAACAACAGATCAGTTCTTCCAGAGATCAGCAAACTCATCAGGCTCCAGGGGATTTTCGTGTTCATGCGTCTTCCTCCTCTGCTTTGCCTTCACCTTTCTCACATACTTTCCTGCTTTCTTCCTCTTCTCCATTGCCCGGATCTGCTCGAAATGCAAATAAAAACCTAGTAAGAATTGTTATATCACTAAACTCTGCAGATGGTATCTTCAAATATACAAAAAAAATTGCTCTTAGAGAACTTTATCCCAAATATATGACATTATCTTTTTTTCCACACATCATTCATATCTAATAATTATTTTGCACATGGGATGATTCTAATTTAGAGAACTTTACTTTGAACCCCTAATCAAGATATTTTTGACCAAGCCCTTTTGAACATTAACTTTATATAGCAACATAATGGAACAAAACAAAAATAAAAAGAACAAAAAAGACAACCTAATAGCATGAATCTCATTGCCAACGTTCACTTTCATCAGATTCAGACATATTCAAATCCAGACTTCAGTGAATTATATAGAAATAGGAAATTATGCTAAATACGCTTATAGTGTCAAAATGCAATAACATGGAGTACTTTAACAAATGGATATTCTGGAGAAATAGGTATCAGCATGAAAAATGGTTTGGGGTGAGAGTTTGGCCCAAAGATCAATAACTGATATTTAGCTCAAATCAAGCTCAAGTCTAGTTCAAGCCATGGCTGAATTGGATAGAATCGGATTGAACTTGGTCTGATTTTATTTTTTGAAATACAATGTAATTTATTTATATAATATAATTTTGTGTGACTCAATGGTTAGGATGTGTTTCACCCAAGTTTAAAACCTAGGGAAAGCAGCTTAAATTTTTTGGAAGCTAGAGTTGGCTTGATTGTGGTATTAGCTAGGTCGAAATAGACCGCCTGACAAGCTGAGCAAGCTTGAATTCTAAAAGTTGAAACTACAATCCGAGCTCAAGCCAATCTGTAAATCACTAGGCCAAGCTTGAGCCATGCCTGCCTTGACTCAATCTTGAGATCATTTTCATACTAAAAATGTACGAGGAAGCAGATATTTCAGAGGTCATAAACAAACAGTTCAAGTTGGTAAATCGTTTATCGAACTCATAAAAACACTGACCATACTATTCCAAATTCACACAAAAAGCCATTTAAATGTTTAACTGCACTTGCAAGGTTGAGAGCTCAAAATAACTGAATGAAAAAAGAATAAAATCAACAACATTAAGAATGGAACATCGCCATCTATCCAAAATGAAAGAAGATATAAAGTCAGTATAATGCACGAGCTTCCTAGCTCCAAAAAACATAAAAACAGTTCGAGTTTTGTACCAGATTTGGCGATACGTAATATGGGTTCTCATACAATGTTGGACCACCAAAGCTACCCCCAAAAATCTTAATAGGATTCAAGCAAAACCTCGGTCCGACCTGCTTGATGGGGAACATGTTAGGAGCTGACCAGGAAAAGAGATCAAAAGAGAGAGAGAGAGAGAGAGAGAGAGAAGTTATAAAAGCCTGAAGGGGAAAATGTTACCTCAATGAGTGTCATTTTATCCAAACCTCCGCGGTCCACTTTATCAGTCTCATTGTGAGGAACAGATATCTGACAGGAAAGAAAGCACATGTAATGCCTCCAAAAGATTAAGATAATTTCCATATAGAAATGAAATTATCCAAATTTTGCTTCAATCAAAAACAACAATCATGTTGCCATATTAAAGTTAATGTCCCCCTCAAATTGCATTTGGATGATGCAAGAAACAACTATTTGTACCTTGAATTCATTTAAACCAACCAATGAATGAATAGACAATTCAATATCTTTTAGTTCATAATTTCTAACGTTTCATTGAATAATGATAAACTATCGATTCTGCTACGCAGAACATCTTCCATCTCTCATCGAGAACAAAGCACAATCAGCGATAACCTTGCAGTAGAGAAGAAAGCATTGTGGCATAATACCTGGTAGTTACGAAACCATATATGATTGTCAACAATTGAAAATACAAAGACATGGTCGTGGAACGGTTTGGCTTTTCTATGATTTTTCGGTGTTCCGAATATCTGCAACAGGAAAGTAGAATTATTACATTGATGCAGATGAATTAAAAGAATCTACAGGAGCATCTAAACAAACTAGGAGACTTTTACAGGAAGAAAACTTGAAACCTAAGAAAGAACAAAAAACTTCAAAATATATCAAGAAGCCAAACTAGTAGGGCTCAAGAAAGGACACAGCACAAAGCAAAAAACTCAGTTAAAAAACCCTTTCTGCATAATCAATATTCATGTAATAAATAAACAACCCAAAATGTAATAAGTAGACAACCCAACATGGAAAGCTGTAATTTAACATATACTATAGAAGATTTTTTTAAAATAAACATATTTAATTAACTAATTAACGAATAAAGCATGTTTCTGACGCCATTAACCGTTAATGAAGCCGCCCGTGTTCTCCGTGAGTTTTCTGTAAATTGAACCCCAACCCTTCCCCCCATTTTTTCCACACATCTCATTTCTTAAAAAATTCCAAGGCACGTTCAAGAGCAATTCCAGAAACACTGTGAGACATTTCACCACTTTTTATGTCATTACTATTATAATTAATTAACTAATTTTAATGCATTAATTTATTAAAAATAATTTTATTTATTTTTTATACATACTAATATTAATTTAAGTTTATAAAACACTGCTAAATAACTTAATTATTGTTCAGTACTAATTAAAATTAAATTTTACTACTTATTTTTTTAGAGTGTTGTAATTATTACCTATCTTACTATTTTATAGAATAATAGTTAGCTTATTCCTTTATATTTTAGGATTTTTTTACTAAGTTATTTATTAAATATTATAGTATAGATTTAATAGCAAAATCATCTGTTTACATTACCATTAATATCAATGGTAACTTAATATCTATGGATGATGAATCTCCAACTTATGTTGGAGGACATGCTAAGGTTTTAAAATTTAAAGTTAGTGATACATTAGTTGATCTAAAAAATAAAATTTATCAAGCAATATGTCTCGATTTGAATAATTACAACATAAAAATATTGTACAAATATCTAGAAGAAATAAAATATATAACGTGGTGTATTGAAGGTGATGACGAATATGAGATTATGTTAGAGCGTGCATCTCAAACAACTCTAACACTCTATATTGAAGCAGCACCACTTATTCGTACTTCATCACATATAAATTAAAAATAAACTTATTTCGAACATACTCAACAAAGTTTCCTTATCTCGATTATATAAGGATTATCAAATATATATTTTCCATCACAACCTCAAGATCTGTCATATTCTAATGCACTGTAAGTTTTTTTAAATTAGTATACTTTGTAGATATTTTTCATAAATATACTTTATTATATGAATATTTAAATTATTATGCAATTGTGGTCATAATATTTATCATGCATGTAGTCCATCCACAAGTTATAATATGCAAGCTAGTGATGCTAATAATGGTGAAGATGATAATCAGTCAATGTATAGTAGCAGTCCAACTCAATCTAAAAGAGAATCAAAATCTAGTAAGAATGAATTTAACGAGAAAGAGTACGTCGAAAGAGAGCAGGATGTTGACACTTTTCTTCGTATTTATGTCAGCAGATTCAACATTGGTACAATAATCTAAATCAAATAATGCTTATATTCAGTTTACTATAAACATAAAAAAGTAGAATACAAAGATCGAAGATGATGCTAACCTTAAAGGCTTAAATAAGAATTTAAATTTTCGTGAGCTGCAACATCTCCAGAAAAATAATGCATTTTATTCGAAGTAGAAGTTGCAATATTCATTGAGTTATTAAGAAATCCGCAATCATGTGCAACACAAAAAATAGTATCAAATAAAAAAAATGATATTAATTTGTACACATCTTGCGAATAAACTCAGTCCATGTAAATGACATTTACATGTAATTGCCGCAAAGAGATACGATGGTGCATGAAAAATATCTACCCTTGATGAGCCGCACAACAGTTCTAAGCCAAAACCTAACAAAGACCACCGTCAATACACGTCCAGATTCAATACAGTAACTGTTATTATAAAAGATTTTTCTATATCAAGATGAGATCACACGCGTTGCATATTCACTCATCGGTTCTGAAAGTTGTACAGAAGGCAGTAGTCCGAGCATATGGATGGACTCTTTGGATTAACTTCTATCATTGTGTGACCAGTTTCGCGCACAGCTTCACTTCCCTCTAATGAGTAGGTGTGCTCATGATTTGACTAAGATGTACAGTTCGCAAGAGCAGTAATTATTCACATTCAGAAAACTCATAAGGTATTTGTCTACTAATCTTGTGGTTCACACATCACAGTATGATCCAGACAGTTCGAGTACTTATTATCATTATGGCATTCATGAGACGCAATCTGATGTTGGACCTTCGACACCGCCAATCGACTAAGAGAAGGGATAAGAAGACTATCGATGATGGCGATGATGGTGATGTACATGCGCAAGCACTTCACCGACGACGACATCGAGCTTCGAATCTGTACACCTGGTAGTGATGCTATACCACGTAGAAAAGAAAGACGAAGATAACAATAAGGAAAAAAAATATCTGAGTACATTTAATCTTTCGTTGTGAATTTAAAGCATATCTGAGTACAAGCGTGGATGTTCAAGCTTAAAGAAATATGAGGATGAAATAAAAGAAGGAAAAAAATATAAAAACAATAAGACCAATGCAGAGGACTTGTCAGATGGAACATGAACAAAGACGAAAGATGCATATTTACATTTTCTATATAATGATATCGCATTTCAAGATTTTCATCCTACCAAAAATAAATGGAATATGAAACTTACAATTGAAGAATGGAATGAAATACATACTCATTTCATTTTTAAATTTAAAAGTAGTATTATATTGGAGAAAATATAACTTCGTTGTAAATACTTATTAGTAAGCCATACAAAAAGAACTAAAACAATATTTTCAAATAATCAAATAATACTGTAATTTAAAAAAATATCAAAATTAAAAGTTGCCCGTGCAACGGGCTACTTCATATGAGAAGTCGCTCGTTCAGCAAGCAACTTCAGTTAACGACTACAGTAGACAGCATCAGAAATATGCTCCATTTGTTAATTTTTTATAATGATGTTTAATTCATTAATTAGCTAATTAAACATGCTTATTAAAAAAAATCATCTATACTATATAAGATAAATTGGGGATTACTATATATATGATAAATTAAGGAATTAGTGCCTTGAATAAGATAGAAATCAAAATCATTATCTAAATAGCGTAATATAATCCTCAATAATAAAACAATTTTATTTCACATATAAAATTAAAATAATTTACTCTCTCTCTATCTCATAGAAACTTAAACATCCCAAAATATACTTTAACCAAACGAGGCCTAAAGATCAAGTTTCCCTAGTGGATTTAGTACCTTTAAATACTTAGATCCTTCACTTTGGCTTTTTTAACGTGAAGCCATGTACTCCTAATACCACTATTGAAGGCAGTCTATATAATTGGAATGCGGTCAAAAAAAACACAGCATGCTGATGGGGCCAACAATAATGACACGCATGATGGAACCAGAAGCCATGCAACGAATAATGGAGCCAATAGACATGCAACTGATCAACTCCCAACCTATTCAATACAAACTGCCAGATTTTAAAATATCAATGCCGTGGTCATTTTGGCTGGAAATCGATGACGTTCTGAGCAATAAATATATTCGTTAGGATAAAATTTAACTGTCATAATATTACGGCTAGATAAAGCTAAAGATTAATGTCTTGACTCAGTTTTTGAGTAACGGAGCGGAGGATAAGCACCACCCCTCCATGTACAAGGTTCTATTCCCTTTTCATACTCAGTTTTCAACTTTAGCCTATACATATGTTAAACAGCATGCCGTGCTGAAGAAAAATTGCAAATTGATCGTAATCAAAAGCCAAACAATTAAGAAAGCTTCAGTATCTTCTAACAACCGTAGATACTTTTTTGAAATATTTTTGTTATAGCATTGCCTATAAAAAGGTTCTAAGCATACCTTGATATAACCAAAATTGCAGTGACCTTTTTTTTGAAAATCAGATTTCACAGAATATAGACATCAAAAAATGTTATAAAACAACAATTAGGGAAAATAACAATACCTGCATTATCATTTCTTTTATAAGCATCCAACGAGGTTCTTTGTCAAAATTGGAGGAGAAAGTCAAAATCGGCCGTGATCCTTTAAGGTGATTACCCGTAAGCTTAAGCTCCTCCATTGTGTGCACTAGAATGGTTGGAAAGAAATAAGCTTGGCCAAGTAACATTACCAATCACAGAAAATGATTGACTTTAACAATTATCTGTGATTACTATTAGAAACAATGACAAGCAATGTCAAGTGAAAAGTCCTTGAAGATATTGCCTGCATCATCTATGCTGAAGGTAAAAGACTCAACAGAACATGCAATGCAATCTGGGCATACCAGCATTTACCAAAAACTTTACACTTGGCCCATCAGGTGACCTGGTCATCCAAAGGTAAAGATCCTTTTGTTTCCTGCACTGATGTATGAAATGAAGCAATAAATAGACAGCTACAAGAATAACATCAACTTCACGTGTCAATGAGTAACAAGATAAATAATAAATCATGAACAACAAACTACTAAAACAGCATAACCAGAAAAATAAGTGATAACCAAAATAATAGTCAGACTGATTTTCCACATGTTTTGTACGGAAATAGAATGTATAAAGCATACATACACAACAACTTTGATTTAAAAATGACGAATTTGTTATTCTCAAAACATATTAACACTTCTTTGATGATTATCTAAATAGAATGCATTAATGATTCTGTAAAAGAGACTAAAAATTTTAAAAAATAGAACAACCATTTTAGTGATTTTAAAACATAAATATTGTCAATTCTATAAAACAAAAGAAACACTTATATGATTTATCTACTACTACTACAACAACAACAAAGCCTTAGTCCCAAACTAGTTGAGGCCGGTTGCACGGATTTCCCTTCTCAATTTAATTCTATTAAGCGATGCTCTTTCTGAGCACGAGTGAATCAAGATCATATGTAATGAACATATCCTACATCATTTATGGCCCGCTCTTCCTCTCCTAGACACCATGAAAGAAATCTTTGTATTTTTACATATAGAGGTCTCTATATCTTGATAATGGACATGATCAAACAACCTAGAACACCCCCCTCATCTCATCCTCTATAGGTGGTCCGTATAAGAACTAGACTTCCTCCTCATCAACCCTTTCTCTAATTAGGGGTTCCCTATCTCAAACAGAGCAGAGGAATTTCTGCACGGTTTGACGGGGAAGCTTGCAAAAGTTAATGGGTGAATGAAGAATTAGGAAGGAGGCAAGAAATGAGAGTTTCAACTTTTAACTCTCATGTATATTCACTATCCAGAAAAAAAACTAAGTTTAATGCTTCAAGAACATTAACAAAGTGTACAAGTGTCCTTATTTATAGGGACAGAGAAGATTCAATAAGAGAGGCTATGACGGTTGCCCTAATTGCAGTCAAATTACCCTTTTACCTTTGTTACATTCTCTAGTTGTGCCATGATAACCGATGGTGTGTAGCATGCATGCCTAATTGGCCCTATTCAGTTGTAGGCTTTTTAAAGATCTCCTAGGAATTTCACCGAGCAGCGAAGTATGTCTTATGCTAGTTAAGTGAATTCTTGAGCGAGTACCGCAGTACCCTGTATATCCTTTACATGTAGTCGACGAGTTGTGGAATTTCACGAACAAGAATAGGAGTGTAACTTTGTTCGTGTTTCATAGATCTTCAATCGGGGTATCTCCTCAAGCAGCTTCTCTCAGTTACTCTTCGAGAGTTCGTCCCTTAAATCTTCTTCCTTGCTGCCTTCTGAGATTTTGTCGATCTCTTCTTGAAACGTCTGAGATAACGCTGGTTCTCCAAGAGACATTCCAGGTCTCATGAGGTATTCTCCTCTCAGGGCACAACCTCCTCTTATAGGCTCAAGGTAACGAAAGCTCATATTTACCCCTCAACCCTAATACCCCCCCTTGCCTAACCAAAACATAAAATAAACAATAGGAAAGAACACTGCTCGGTCCATAATTTGAATCATTCGATATGCATAACATGTACCAAATACCTCAAAGAACAAGCAACAGGAGCAGTTCCTAAAATCGATCAGCTCGTTGAGAGTAGCTCCTTTACTTGCCCTGGACTCCACCTTACTATCCTTCTTGCAATGAGGCAGGAGAGACACCACATTAAGCATCAAATGCCGATACCTTCACATCCAACAAAACAATTCAACAACTTCAGATTAAAACAAAAAAAATACCACGATAATAGAAGGGTAGCGAAATTTACCTAGATGTAATTCGACGAGAGCAAGTTACTAAAACCTTCTCTTTGTTCCTGAATAATAGAGCATCGCTCTGCATCTCAGCATCCCCATTTTTCCACCCAAGAAGCGTCCTTTTGGGCCTTTCTGGTGCAAGATCATCCTTCTTCGGCGGCTCCTTAGAAGACTCCACATGCTTTCTCTTCTTCGCCATAATCACAAAGCGGCACCTCGGAATGGCCAAGGAAGTTGCAGCACCTCGGGCGAGAAGCGGGAAAAACCCGAAGGTCAGCCGGAGTCGCCCGAGCAGACGGTGGAGTTACTGGAGTAGCCGGACCTTCGCGTTTAGGGTTTTATCGAAGAATGGAGGCAATCGGTGTTTAGCTGTTTTGTTTAGTTCAATCATTCGTTGTAGAATGTGAAATTTATAAATTTTTTATACGTCATTATTCGATTAAAATCATTACTTTTAATTATTCATATATTTAAAAATATACATTTTTTAAAAAATAATTTATCTTTAATTAATTGCATCATATATATGATATTCTATCTATCTAATATTATATTATTATTATTATATAATATTTAAATATATTATTAAATTAAATAATTATTTTATTTAAATAATATGACATAATATTAAAATTTTGTAAATTAATTTATAGATTTTTATGAGAAATTTATGAATTTTTTTATGGAAGAAAAATGTATAGATCGTATAAGCAAAATTGCAGCGGATAACTTCAAATTTATGCTTTTAAAATGGACTAAGGGGGCGTTTGGTCGTTGTTATCTTAGTGTTATATTATGTATTCTAGATATCAACTTTTAATTAATAATTTTATAATATAATAGAAAATTATTTATAGATGTCATTAAATCAAACGATTGATTTCTCTAAATAACATAATATAACATCAAGATAGTATTGAATAACTCCATCCCATATAAAATATCTACCTAACAAAATCATTTAAGTGAACCGATTTGAAAATAGTTGAAGCTATTTTGGATCGGTTTACCTTTTATTTTTATTTTAAGTAAATTATTTATGGGACTTTGGGTTTAATAGATCTTTCAATTTGACCCACTTTTCTTTCCATTCATGCATAGTCATATCTTTTGATTTTATTATGCATTAAGAGGTTTGAAGTAAGTTTTCATTTTTCTATATTTACATCAAAGTTTTATAAAATTATTTTACATAAAATTTAATTTTATTTCATGATCCTGAATAAATTTTAATTGAAATAATTTTACTATACATTATTCATAAATTTTAGTACATTTTTCACTAAAAAAAAAGAGATCTTCTACAATCAAATAATACTTTGAAATAACTTAAAGAAAATCTCCCCCTATCATAGGTTGGTGTGTTTAGAGATGTCCCTTTTTATAATGCAAGATAGTGTAAAAAAACAACAAATAGGTTGAGTTTGCTATATTCTTAATGATCTCTATAGCCTATTCTAGGGTGGTGTGTTAAGTTGCAGTGCACACTTAATAGAATCACCTATGTGCGTATGTGTTAACGCGTGGCTCCGACGCTGCATCCCAGCCATACACGTGGCTTCCAGGTGGCACTAAGTTTTTATTTATTTATTTATTCTGGCAGGACTCAAACCTCGGTCAAACCTCGGCCACGCAGGTTCGTCAACCATCGTCCACGACGATCCAGGATCTCCCCTAACAACATCGATGACGATGTTCCTCGGCTGCACCTGTCGCAGTCGGTATGACCCGACCGCGACATTTCCAGTACAGAATACTTTTTCCAGATGTGCAAATCAAAGGCCCGCGTGCTCTAGCTGGCACGAATTCCTAGTGGAATCACTACTACCAAGAGGAAAAAGCTCTCTAGAGGGACCATCAGGATGGGCCCAACTCCTTTCTTTCCGAAAAATCCAAGATAAAGTACTTGTCACACCCTCAATTTTAAGGACCATTTATCCATAAAATAAGGGGCGATTTACAGTCAGAAACACAGAACAGATTATAAGAAAAGACATTTTTTATTTATCTCAAAACAGGGTTACATAGGTTTAAACACACGCAGGTCACCCAGAGTAACCTTAGATTAGAAAACTGAAAGGGAAAGCATTTAAAGTGGTTAAGGGTAAATATCAGTGGGTCCATACGGGATGTAGGGAAACATCTTTCTTGGGATTTTGCAGTCTTCTCCTGGCAACAGATTATTTACCTGAAATTCAACAGTCAGTCACAAAGACCGAGTAAACGACCTTCACCTTACCATAGGCCAGGTGAGGTCTTATAGCTCAATTTAACAACAGATCAGAATATCAACTTATTTCCTCACAGTATTATCATATTTCATAGTATACATATATGTATATATGATGAATGATCAGAACCACAGGTATTCGTCACCAGTGTGACATCAGATTAAACAGGTTCATCAGATACGTCACCAGTGTGACATCAGAATAACAGGATGCAGGTACGTCCCCCACACGACGTCACGCGTCCAGAAGGTGGTTCGTCAACCACCGGGATCCCAGCTTATCATATCATTGTATATCTCAGGATACATGGGTCCAGTTTAACCCAGTATAATATCTTGGCATAAAGCCCAACAGAATATTGGCACACAGCCAAACAGAGTATCGGCACAAAGCCAAACAGAATATGCAGAATATGCAAAGTATAGCTCATAGAATATAATTGATATCATTTTGTATATAGTCATGTTAATTTAATAATCACGATATCCCAAGTTCAGTGAAAATCGCTTACTTGAACGAGAGACGGTAATTGTTTGCTGGCGGATGACGTGTTTCCTGATTAAGTTCAGTGAGAATAATTACTATTGCGCTTAATACTTTAAAGTATTACATAGGCCAAATAGGTCAGCCAAGCCAAGTGGTTTAAACAGGTCAAACAGGTCAAACGGGTCAAACGGGTCAAATGGGTCAAACGGGTCAAATGGGTCAAATGGGTCAAACTGTCAAACGGGTCAAACGGGTTGACTCGGGTTAAGCGGGTTGACTCGGATATAACGGGTTGACTCGGATATAACGGGTTAACTCATAATTTTAATGGATCGAGACGGGTTATCTTGGGTCAAACGGGTTAACTCAGGGTTAATGGGTCGACACAGATTTATCGGGTTTAATACGGGTTAAGTGGGTCAACACAGGTTAATCACAAATCAAATTGAGTTAACAAGAGAAATCACCGAATGAAATATAAACTTAATAAGACCAGGGTTTTTATGTAATAACTCGCCTAAGAAATATCTGTTCATATTCATATATGTATATATATATTCTTCTGAATTTAATATAAGTACATATGTCATCTGAGGACTTCAAAATAATTGCTACATTAAATAAAATATTCCCTGCAAACAGTTTGAATAAAATATAGATATATTTATTTCTCCTCTGACTTCCTCCCACCTTCTCACCCACCAACGGTCCCGCCCTATTAATGTCACATCCCCAACCATCAACTACTAACCGCCGACGGTCCCGCCCTAATAAGTTCACCTTCTCCTATAAATAGGCCTCAGAACTCTCAGAAAGAATCACAACCTCTAAATCTCCTCTAAGTTTTAGCTCATCTTGGTGCACCTTTCCTTTAGCGGCAAGACTCTGTTAGGTAAGAACTCTGGTCTTATTAAGTTTATATTTCATTCGGTGATTTCTCTTGTTAACTCAATTTGATTGGTGATTAACCTGTGTCGACCCACTTAACCCGTATTAAACCCGATAAATCTGTGTCGACCCACTAACCCTGAGTTAACCCATTTGACCCAAGATAACCTGTGTCGACCCATTAAAATTATGAGTTAACCCATTATATCCGAGGCAACCCGTTTAACCCGAGTCAACCCGCTTAACCCGAGTCAACCCGTTTAACACGAGTCAACCCGCTTAACCCGAGTCAACCCGTTTGACCCGTTTGACCCGTTTTATCCATTTGACCCGTTTGACCCGTTTGACCTATTTGACCTGTTTAAACCATTTGGCTTGTCTGACCTATTTGGCCTATGTAATATTTTAAATTATTAAGCGCAATAGTAATTATTCTGACCTATTTGACCTGTTTAAACCATTTGGCTTGTCTGACCTATTTGGCCTATATAATATTTTAAATTATTAAGCGCAATAGTAATTATTCTTACTGAACTTAATCAGGGAACACGTCATCCACCAGCAAACAGTTACCGTCTCTCGTTCAAGTAAGCGATTTTCACTGAACTTGGGACATCGTGATTATTAAATTAACATGACTATATACAAAATGATATCAATTATATTCTGTGAGCTATACTCTGCATATTCTGCATATTCTGTTTGGCTTTGTGCCGATACTCTGTTTGGCTGTGTGCCAATATTCTGTTGGGCTTTGTGCCAAGATATTATACTGGGTTAAACTGGACCCATGTATCCTGAGATATACAATAATATGATAAGCTGGGATCCCGGTGGTTGACGAACCACCTTCTGGACGCGTGGCGTCGTGTGGGGGACGTACCTGCATCCTGTTATTCTGATGTCACACTGGTGACGTATCTGATGAACCTGTTTAATCTGATGTCACACTGGTGACGAATACTTGTGGTTCTGATCATTCATCATATATACATATATGCATATTATGAAACATGATAATACTGTGAGAAAATAAGTTAATATTCTGATCTGTTGTTAAATTGAGCTATAAGACCTCACCTGGCCTACGGTAAGGTGAAGGTCGTTTACTCGGTCTTTGTGACTGACTGTTGAATTTCAGGTAAATAATCTGTTGCCAGGAGAAGACTGCAAAATTCCAAGAAAGATATTTCCCTACATCCCGTATGGACCCACTGATATTTACCCTTAACCACTTTAAATGCTTTCCCTTTCAGTTTTCAAATCTAAGGTTACTCTGGGTGACCTGCGTGTGTTTAAACCTAAGTAACCCTGTTTTGAGATAAATAAAAAATGTCTTTTCTTATAATCTGTTCTGTGTTTCTGACTGTAAGTCGCCCCTTATTTTATGGATAAATGGTCCTTAAAATTGAGGGTGTGACAGATTGGTATCAGAGCATAGGTTATAAGTAACCTTAGACTGACTTTAACACTTTTATCTCACCCATTGACATTGGGCCTTTGATTTCAGGAAAGACCCAGTCACCCGTCTTATTGAGTTTAAGATGAACCCTAACATCCCTATGGTGGCCAATCTTGACCAACTCTGATTTTTTTTTGAGTGGGTTAGATACTACCGAGGAAGTAAGATCACCCCTGTGGAGGCCAAACAACGTATATTGACTGCCTTACCCTCTTATTGGGATAGGATCAAGGCCTCAATTATGGTGATTCCTCGACTGGACCATCTGCTTACTGCCTTAGTCGCCATGGAAGCCTACTACCGAGATAACTGGTCTACATTCCGCCATTATGAGCC
>JAEMOT010000386.1:265317-284280 GCA_019297695.1 Apostasia ramifera
ATATATATATATATTTGATGAAATATATTTTATATTTTGGATTACTCTGCAAGTTAGAAAACAGAAGTAAAACAGAGAAAAAAAGGGGAAAAGATATAAGACGTTCAGATAGAGATTTCTCCATGCTGGGCCCCGTCCTTAGTCTCCATTAACTGCAGTTCCAGATCTCCCTGAGCAGCGGCCGCGTTCCCTGCGGTGTTTGCCGCCGGCGAAACCTCTGGCACCCCGCCGGAGAACACACCGGCCACGGTAACCGGCCTAGCCATCGCGAGATTAACAACCTGCGACCCGGGCGGAAGCGTCCATATCTGTGCCTGGCTCGAAGGTCCCCCCATGATCGCCGTGGACGAAGAAAACATCCACACCGCTCCCGGCGGCAAGACACTCCCGGCGACTCCGCCGCCGACCGTCCAAACCGGCACCATTCCCGGAGCACCAACAGGGGCAAGGCCTGCTGACAGAAGCGGGTCGGACCCGCTGCAGTACCCGATAACGCCGCCTCCAGCCACCGCCCGCATGGGCTGCAGCTTCTTTCTCCTCTTCTTCGCGAAATCGTCCCCGCTGCCGCTGCTGCCTCCGGCGGCTGACATTGCCGGCGGCGCCGGCATGGAGGTCTGAGTAGGGATTTTGAGCGTACCATTGACGGTGGTGGCGATGGCAGGCACGGTTCCAGTTCCCGTGGCAGCGATGATTGCCGGCTCCGCGTGCTGAAGGAGCCACCGGATCGTCTCCCCGTCGGATTTGTGGCCGAGCTCGCGCGTGAGCTGGAAGATCCTCGCCGCGCAGGCCGCCGGCATCCGGATCCTTCTTCCCCTTCCTTCCACCTTCGTATGCCGATCTTTCGTCCGGCCAATCGGACGCCGGACTATCGGAAGCGCCGCCATCATCTCGATGGGCTCTGGCTTCGGCATTATTAGGCGATTGCGAACAGAAACATTGGAGGAAGGGGCTGACCTTTCCCTGACATCGCCGGCTACTCCCTTTCCAGATCTGCCGTCGCCGGAGATACCACTGATCTCTTCGCTCTCCTCATTCGTGGAATCCATCTCAGAAGCAAGCTCTCGGCATATTTCTCCTTGATCCTCTCCCTCCGTTAACTGAAGAGCAGAAAAGGGGGAGAATCGAAAGCCCTGTTGCAGGTGCTGCATCGCAGGATCGCAGCCCTCTTATCCTCTTCCCTACATCCAGCGGCTACCAAACGTCGGCCCCCACAATCTCTCGTTGTGAGCCGTCCGATTGGAGGATGAGACTGCTTAGTGCTCTGGGACATTCTAGGAATTTTCTTTTTCTTTGATTCTACATTCTAGGAATTTGGTTGTTTAATAGAAAGTTTTATTTCTGAATAAACTAATCAAACTACACGTTTTATTTTTAATCAAAATACTTTAATTTTATAAAACTATAAACTTAACTTTAAAAAAATTTAAAATTAAATTTAAATGACAATTTTTTTTTATTAAGAACCATATATAATATAAAATAAAACTAATGATCATTTTTTTGTCATACAAATTATTATATTTAATCTGTGAAGAATATGGTAAAAGGTAGTTATTTTTTTATGTGTGTAAAAGTAGTATTTTTTTAATAAAATATATGAAATAAAATTAATATGATGTGATAAAGTATTTGTGATAGAAAATATAATTAAAACTTTAAAATTAAAATTTATACATAATGTGTTATATTGAATTAAAACTAATAAAGTTAATTAATCTCACTGTGTATTCAACTTTAAATATATTATATAAATAATTTTTATATTATTTATTAAAAAATGAAGACATATTTGATTTGAATTGATTCAATTTGATCATAACTTGAACCGATCTTGATAAAATTGCAATAACTTGAACCGATCTTGATAAAATTGCAATTGCATATTTGGCTCATGACTTTGCTCAACAAATTTGACTTGAGCTAAATTTAAATAAATTTTTAATTAATGAATATCATTTAGTTCTAGAATTTTATTTTATGCGAATTCTGAATTTGCTATATAGTTATGTATTGAAATAAATTTAATTTAATGTTATATATATATATATAGATGCATGAATAATTTGTTTAATTTCTTAATTCAGTGATAACTAATCAAGTCAACGCTAACTTGAACTATAAGAGCTTCAAATTCTACTAAATTCACCTGAATTTCACTCTTTCAGTTAAAATGAATTCAGAATTCAATTTACAAAATCTAAAATATAAAATAAAAATGAAATAAAATATTATGCTGTAATCTCAATATTACAATCAATTGTATATAGATCTCTAAAATAAAATAATCATTTCATAAAAATCTTTTAATATCAAAAACAGACAAATTTGTGAGATTGATTTTTATCGACTAATCGGATCCAAATGCCTAAGAAGTTCAAACTTTTGTCAAATTTGTATCATTTGTATTATGTGCAAGATTTTCACAATCGCTTCGATTATGAATTAGTCTATGAACTGTTAAACGAGAAGAGCATGACAAAAATAAATTGAATCAATTTTACTTCACAAATATGTAAAGTAAATTTGATAAGTGTTTTACTAATTTGATATATTCTATTCAGTTCAATCAGTAAGATAAATATTACCCTAATTTGAAGTTATAAATTAATAAATATAATTTGATGTATATTTTTAGTATTGATTGATATGTAATTATTAATATTAGAAGTATTAAAATTTATATTTTATAGTTTTAATTGCAGTTAAAAATATTTTAAATTTTAATTTAAAATTTTTAAAAAATATTTGTGAAAAAAAAAAATTTAATTATAAAATTAATTGATTGAACTGATTGCTTAACTATTTTAAATCAATTAGATTATGAGTTAATCACTTAAATAATTATATTTCACTTTAAGTCTATCCGCATAATTACTATAAATAATTTTTAAATATTAGTTACATTTTTACGAAATATGAAATGATTCATAATACGGGGAATGGGAAGGCTAGATAATTCCCTTTTTGCCCCTGCCGAGGGCCCTTTTTACGGGCACGGGACACCCCCACACGAAACTTCACCAGAAAAGTCATTTCCAGGAGCGAGGGGCCCACTGAAATTCCTTAAATAAACGAGCTAGCTGTGGCGGTGTGGCCTACACCCGCTGGAAATAAATGCACCGAATTTAAACCCAGAAGTCCACCAAATATTAGAATCCCAACCAGAGAAAATTATTACATTAGCATTTCACATATTTGGTATAAAAATAATATATCTATCTATCCAACTATATATATATATATAATTTTTTTTTTTCTGATATTCAAATTCGGCACATAATATTACACAAATTATAATATTAAATTTTAATATCTCAATTTTTTATTTTAATATAATAATCAAATAAATCAATTTATTAATTTTTATATTAAATTTTTTTCTAAATACTCATTTTACCGTTTCATTTTTTCTTTTTTTTTTTCTCTCTTCTGTCTCACACGTATTACTCTACTTATATTGATGGCCGACATCTCCATCGTCAGGAACCTAGGAGAAGGAGAGAGTGAGTGAGAGAGAGAGAAAGAGAAGATGGGAGAAAAAAGGTGGAGAAAGAGGAGAAAAAGAGAAGTAAAATAAGTATTTAGGAAAAATTTAATATAAAAAATTATAAAAAAAATTAATTTGATGATTATAATAAAATTAAAGATCCAAAAATTAAAAATTTAAAATTATAAATCTGAATATTTTTATACTTTAAACTAAAAAATCTGAATATAATTTATAAAAAAAACTTAATAATTAATTAATTAATTATAATTAAATATTTAATTTGCTTTATTATTCAATAGGTTAAGTTCTAATCTATTAAATAATTTTTAAAATTAAAAATTTAAATAATTGGGTCCATCTAATTTTTGAATTAGTCAAATTGGTTCTCAAGTATAAGATAATATGAAAATTGGTCCTTCGATGTTAATAAAAGTACCTAATAAAAATATTTTTTTAATTACTAGATTATGTTGGATATTATATTCATCTGAAACATTGATGTAGTTTTTAAATTTATCAAATTAATTCACTAATTAGAGAAAATATTACGTCGAATCCCTTTATTAATATCAATTATTTCTACGTTATTTCAAAGCGGAGGATCAAGTTGGTTAATTTTGAAATCGGACAGACTTAATTGTAATAAGCTTAAGTTAGAAGAAATTAATAGCTATTAATACTAAGGCTTTGTTTGGTGTGAGAATCAAAATATTACTAATTTAAAAATAATAATAATAAATAAATAAAATTTTTTAATTATTCTACACAAATTTTAATATAAAAGATATTATTTTAGGTTACTTACTCAATAATTTTTAATAAAAATATTAACTTTATTTCGATTAAATTTTAATATTTTGGTCTAAAATGTGAAATAAAATTGATATTTTTATTAATAATTATTGAGTAAATAAAATAAAATAATATATTTTTTTAAAAAAATTGTGTAAAATAATTAAAATTTTTATTTATTTATTATTATTATTATTTTGTAAATTAATACAATTTTGGCATAAATAAAATAAACAGGTATATCAATTTAACATGAAATAAATATGGTGTTTGGGAGCTGGGGAAACGCTGGGCATACAGATTGTACAGCCAGCTGGAAACAAGTTAGGAGTAGGACCACTGTTGGCCTTGTATTTTATTTTTTATTTTTATTTTTATTTTATTTTTTATTTATTTTTTATTTTTTTATGCTAACTGGTGGCCTTGCATTATTAGGCGACTTAGGATTTTTGTTAAATAAAGAAATAATCTTTTTTTTAATTATTGAAAATATTATTTTTAAATAAAACACATATTTTAGGAGGCATATAAGAAACAAAGAAAAATATTATGCAGTTTTTGGCCAATTAATTAATTAATTATAATTTAAAATTTTAATACCAAAAATTATAAAATAGATTAAAATTTTAAATTATTTTTGATCAATTTATTAATTACCAATCAGTTCAGCCAATTTATATTAAATAGTAATAAAGCAAAATTTATATTAATTTCATAAAATTTTTAAAATATCATTAAATTATCTTACAATCTTTTAATTATTTTAAAATAGGGGCATTTACATACATACTTCTTAATTTATCTTGAATTATATATTAAACTCTTTATTTTTTAATTTTATAATTTTACCCCCTAAATCATCCAAAAATAACATATTTAGGCTTTTTTTAAGATTTTTAAAATTTTTTTTTTGCTGATTATAATTATTTGGATGCTTATTATCAATAATATGTACATACAAAATATTATAAACATATTTGTAAATACACATATTCTTTAAAGTAATATCTCTTCACAGCTGTCAATAATTTTTTAAAATAAGTATATTTAATTAAATAATTAATTATTTAAATATAATTATAAAAAATTAACAAAAAATTCCTTTGTGGCATCGTTATCATGCAACGAAGTTACCCGTTGTACTAAGAGAAATTATAAATTGAGCCCCACTCCCTCCCTACTTTTGCACTTCTCATTTTTCCCAAATGGCAGAGGAAATTTTAGAGTAGTTTGAAAATAAGTTTGAGGTAATTTTAATTTTTTGTAAATTTTTATTTTTAATTTTCTCAGATATTAATAATTTATAAATTAACTTTAAGAAATATTTATTTTAATAATTAATTTTGTAAGATAGTCATAAACAATTAACTTTGTTAGATATTAATTCATTTTAATTAATTAATTCTTAATTACGTCTACTTAATTTTAATCTTTTTAAAATTTTATTTTTCCTCAATATAAATTATATAATAATATTTTATTAAATTTTTTTAAATTTTTTATTATAAAATTAAAAGCACCACCTGTTTATATTATTATTTATTTTGATAATAATCTAATATTCATGAATAACAACTCTCGAGATTTAAAAGAAATACAAAGTTGATGTAAACATTTTATATTTAAATAATAAATAAATAAACAAAAATATAAAAAAAATTAAAACTCAAAAAAATAATAAAACATTTCAGATTAATTTTTAAAAATATAAAATATTAATTAAATAAATATAAGAATACTTCATTAATAAAAAAAAGTATTAATATTATAGTTATAATTTTATATCATTTAATATATAGAAAATTTATTAAAATTATGTACTAATTAATTTATTTATAATATTTTAAAATTTACAAATATTAATTTAAAAATCATAAAAGTCTAGTTGCTAAAAAAAAAATAAAAGGAGTAATTCCATCTAAACTTATGATTCTATACAGATTTATAAAAAATAAAAACAAGTTATTTAGATTCCTCCTGCTAAAAAATATTTTCATTGAGTTCTTTATGGTAGATTCTATTAGGTTTGACTGTTATATTATTATTTTTAAAAATTTTAAATATATGCTAAATATTAAAAATTATATTTATATATTAAAATAAAAAAAATTGAAATTAAAATAATAATTAAAAATATTTAAATATTTTATAATACATAAATATATATTTTAATTTTTTTAAAGTACAATTTAATGATCAAACTTAATGAATCCATTAAAAATAACCAGCATGAAAAAAATATTGTGCAGAGGGACTCATATGACATTTTTTCATTTTTATGGACTTATGTAAAATTTGAGTTATACCTTAAAAAGAACCTGTATAAAATTACTCCAAAATAAAAATTATATGACTCAAAGGCAGTTAACGGAAACTATCATGTTGATAATTTTTCTTAATTAAAGTTTAATTAACTAATTAATTAATAATTAATGCCTAATATTATAAATGCATCCCAGTGTGAGCCGGGTATTATTCAATCAAAACTTAGAACTTAAATGTAAATAGTCCATATCTTGTTTGAAAAAAAATAGTCCATATTTGAGACTGTAAAAAATCTTGAAATAATTAACTACATGTCACATAATTTAGTTTTATTTATGCTTTACCTATCCATTCTTAGTTAATTACGTTATGCACACTCAAAATATTATAAAATCTTATATATACATATTTTAACTTATTTCTATTATAACGAATAATCATCATTTTTTAATAACTTAACTATAGTTAGATTACAAAAAATCTGAGCCGTTCGTTATATTATTTTAAGAATATTTAAATATATTTTGAACGAAAATCTTAAAATCTTAATGTTTAGGTGGCGGTAAAGTAAGGAGATATCCGCGACGTGAATTGATTTTAGAACAAATTAGTATTTTAGTGTGGTATTGAAGAAGAGAAAAATATGTACTATTAAGAGTAAAAATATAATTTTAATAATTTACTAATAAAATATTTTTTTTAAATAGATTTTAATTAAATTTTAATTTAAATATGTATATGTAAGATTTTGTAATATTTTGAGTGTGCATAAAAATTAAATTGTGTGATATTTAGTTAATTATCCCAAAAAATTTTTATTTGCCGTGAAATATGTAAATTCCCTTCTTTTTCAGTTATGCCCTGTTAAAGCGCGCAGGCAGTCGGCCAGCCACGTTCCCGGCATTACCGGAGAGGAAGCGCAGTTCCCGGGCGGTGGTGGAACCGGAAAAAAATCCGTAAAATTGCTATTTTTCATGAAGGTACGATCAAGGCTCTCCATTCTTAAATGTAGTTCTACAATTTAATTGCTCCCGGGGTTTGTCTTCCTCCATTGTCTCTCCGATTCGCAATGCATATGAAGGAGGCTTCATCATCCGGCAGCGATGGAATCTCCGAAACCACAGCTCCGAAGAAGCATTCCAAGAAACCTAAATGTATGCTTCTTACTTTATTCGTTCGTTATAAGATCATCCTTAGGTTATGATTTTTGTATGAACTTGATTATTGTTGAACGTGAAATCAGAAAAACTTTCTTGTTTTTTTCCTTTTAATTTAAGAGAACATTTATCAAACTTAATGGGTTTTAATTTAAGAGAACATTTATCAAACTTAATGGGTTTTAATGCCGCTCTAATAAAATTATTCTGCTTTTTTGGCTGATAGTATTCGAAAACATGCCTTCGTTACTGGTTTGTGAGCAAGAATGTTTTAGATCCTCCTTGTGGGATTATCTTTTCATTTAAATGATGTTGAAACTGTCAAATGCTGTAGTTTGGTAAATTGGAATCTATTTATGTTGTGAGGATTATTATCATTCTTACATCTTTGTTATGTGAATGAAAAGTAAGCATGTAAATGGTTCAGAGAGAAATGTCCTTTATCTTGGTTTTTCCTGATCTCAGAAGCAATATTGCACTTACTTCTAATGATATGTATATTTTTTTTATCATGATGATAAATCTTCAAAATGTTTCTCAACTCGCAACTCTGAATATAATGATAAACACAGCCGCGAAAATTTTATAGGTTATAAAACAAAAAATTGTCTTTTTCCCAATTGTTGGCTATTAACTCCCTTAGTTTCACGTACTATAAATTACAGTCCTTAACCACAGACATGTTACTGAATTTTAGTCTGCCCTGATTTCTTAAGAGTTCAAGCTTCTAACCTTTTAAAAAGTTAGCTTGTATTTTTTTGTACTGAGAGTGTAAAATGTGAGATTCAATAAAAAAAATGTCTCCTTTTGTTGTTACTTTTAAGTTTGCAGCACTACTTTGTCATGTCAATATCCACGTATGTGCTTCTACCTGCTCCTTTTGGTGTTGCTGATAATGATCTCTCTCCAAATTTTTCAGATTCAAGGTTTACACAGCAAGAGCTTCCTGCTTGTAAACCTATACTAACACCATCATTTGTAAGATGCTAATATATTTCATATTTCATTTTACTTGGAATATACAAGCAAAGGGAGACCAACAATCAACCTTGCTGTCTATGCAGGTTATAGCAGTTTTTGCTTTAATGGGAATCATCTTTATTCCCATTGGGCTTGCTTGTCTATCAGCATCAGAACAAGTAATTTATTGAGCAATTTTCTCTGGTAATTTTCTACGAGTGATGAAGGTTCTTAGTAGCTAACATGCTTTATGAAAAGGTGGTTGAAATTGTCGACCAATATGATGAGGTTTGCATTCCCATTCAATTTCGAGAAGATAAAGTTAGATTTATACAAAGCATAGGGATGAATAAAAGCTGTACCAGAACCTTAAAAGTGAGTCCTTCACCATGTTCAGTGTCTAATGAGATGATAGTGAATATATATATATATATTATGTTAACCTGCTTGAAAGCAATTTTCTTACTTACTCCTATTAATGCAGGTGCCCAAGTATATGAGAAGTCCAATCTTTGTCTATTATGAGCTGGACAACTTCTATCAAAATCATCGCCGGTAATCAGTTATAGTCTTTTACATTTTCACAAATTTTCATGATTTTAATGGGTTAATATTAATAACTATCATTGTTTTGCCTTTTTTAATGTTTCTATTGCTGCATATAGTAACTAACCTAGATAAATCAAGATAATTCTTATGTAGTTGACATATTGAATGCTCTTTATGTTGGAATCTCTAGTTCTCACTAATTCCTTCAAGTTTTTTGATTGTTTGCAATTTGCAGAAAAATTATTTTTGAACCAAATCCGGTTCGATGGACATAACAAACATGCGTCCCTGGAAAATATTGTTTTTTTGTTTGATAGACTGGAAAATATGGTTTTGTTTGACAAATCAGAGCATCGTAATTGGCTGTTATCACCAATCCTTGTTTGGGTTAATGCGAGTAAAGTTTCAGCCTATTTTCTTCGATTTTTCTTTGCATTGCCCTTTTTATTGCTTCAATCAATTCTTTATAACTTTATGCTATAATTGTTCTCTGTTTGTTAGCAAGATGAGCACACAGCAAAGTCCTCCATGAAACAGATTATTCACTATAGTCCATTGCTCTGATGAACAAAACAAGCACGTTGAAATGATATTAATATTAAAACATGTTGCAAATGGTCCCTGGAATATATTGTTTGTATTGACAAATCAGAGTGAAGTAATTGATAGTCATCTTCAATCTCTACTTGGATTAATGCGGCTAAAGTTTCAGCTTATTTTCTTCTTTTTCCCTTTGCGTTGCCTCTTATATTCATTCTCTCAATTCTTTAGAACTTTATGCTATACTTCTTCTCTGTTCACTAATAGCAAGATGAGCACACAGCTGATTCCTCCTTGAAACAAATTATTCATTATAGTGCATAGCTCTGATGAACTTAACAAACACGTTGAAATGGTATTAATAAGAAAACATGTTGCAAATTGTCCCTGTAAAGTATGGTTTCAGTTGACAAATCGCCAAATCAGAGTAGAGTGATTGGCTTCATCATCAATCCCTGTTTGGACGAACGCGACAAAAGCTTCTGCTTCTTTTCTTTAATTTTCTCCTTGCATTGGACTTTTTGTTGCTTCTATCAATTCTTTAGAACTTCATGCTAGAATTTTCTGTTCGTTTATTAGCAAGATGAGAACAAGCTGAGTCCTCCATGAAACAAATTTTTCATTACACTCCATAGCTGCGCCATTTCATGATCATAAATTCACAAAGAGACTGGAAGTAACTAACACTGTAGTTCAGTTTTAAGAAATTTCCACTCTATATGTAAAATGTTTTTCAAATAATTTTAATTCCTTAATTATTATATCGTGATTTAGCTTTATGATTTATGCATTGCTAATTGATCCATCTCTGATTATTTTCAACAAATGTTTTCATCAACCTCCTACGTCAATATCTTATGCTATGTCAATATGTTATGCCCGTATGAATAAAAACACTTTGAAAAAAATGTTTCAGATATGTTAAAAGCAGAAGTGATAAACAATTGAGATACAAGTCTAAAGAAGCTGAAACAAGTACTTGCGCTCCTGAAGCAACCACTGCTGATAGTGCTCCTATTGTTCCTTGCGGCCTAATAGCTTGGAGTTTGTTCAATGATACCTACAAGTTCTCATTAGCCCGTAGAGATTTGACTGTGAACAAAAAGGATATAGCTTGGGCAAGTGATAAGGCACATAAATTTGGCAGTGATGTCTACCCAAAAAACTTCCAAGCTGGTGCACTGATTGGAGGCGGAAAACTAGATGAGAGCATCCCTGTAAGTGAATATCTCTAATCTGTTTCCTTAATATTGAAGAAATTTCATATCTGCCAACACTATATTATCTAAATTGCGTATTATATCAAGGAGTATAAGTATTACACCCCATACATCTCTGTTAATTGTTGTTTGAGCGTCAAAATTATGATGGAGTTATTATTAAGTCAAGTTTTATTTGGATAAACTTGTTTGTTTCAATATGGTTGCTAGGATTTGGTTGGAGCATATATGGCTCATGTAGAACTTTAATTTTACAAAAAGGGAAAAATGGTGGTCTAATCCCCTTGCCGGTTATGGGTGCTTGTAGCTTACCGGCTCATCCCCAAGAACCAAGTTTTGTTTTTGCTTAATTCAGTGAAATGAAAAGGATTGTAATTTGTGCAAACTTCTTAAATGGAATATTACATTTTAGGAGTTTTTACTGTTGTATCACTTTCAAAAGTCAAATTATGCACACACAACCCAAACCTTAAATATTATTTGTTTACCAACTTTTAAGTTCCAAATTACACTTGAAGGTTAGTTGTGTATCGCTTTATCAACTTTTTAGTAAGTGGTATACAATTAACCTTTAGGGTAATTTGGAGTTTAAAAAGTGGATACCAGTAATACGTAAAATTTAGGTGGTGTGCATAAATACTACTTTTGAAAGTGGTGACCTGTAAAGTTCCTATTGTCATGTTTGTTTGACAAGTTTTATGCTGACTTCCCCTACTTCTAAAAATATTTTCTCCAAAACTTCCCTAAGGTGTGTTGAACATTATACTTAGGGCAAATAGCAATTGAGTTCCTCTAGTTTGCCCTCATGTGCAATTGGGTCTCTATTATTTATAAATTAAGTAGAGTGGTCCTAAAGATCGTGCGAATGTGCATTTGGATCCTCAATCATAGTAGAAAAATATGTACATGAGAGCAAACTAAAGGGATCTACTAAATGCATGTGTCATGCTCTTATTATTTTTCTTTGCTTTTCAATTGACCTTCATCTGGATATTAACCATTACAGTTGAGTGAGCAAGAGGATCTTATTGTTTGGATGCGAACTGCCGCCTTACCAAACTTTAGGAAGCTCTATGGGAGGATTGAAGAGGATCTTCAACCAAATGAAGAGATTACTGTTGTAATCGAGAACAATTACAACACTTACAGTTTCGGGGGAGGAAAAAAGTTGGTTCTTTCAACCATGACTTGGATTGGAGGAAAGAACGATTTTCTTGGCACTGCATATCTCTTTGTTGGTGGACTATGTCTATTTTTGGCATTGGCTTTCATAGTTTTGTATGTCTTAAAGCCCAGGTAAACAAATTACTTTCTGCACGCTTATGCTAATTGAACGGTTCCTTTGTATATGATCAACAAGTTACATGAATGTGTAAGTTAATGCATATCTAGGGATAGTAACTGCATAACACAAACAAAAGTTAAATATTATATATTAAATGCGCAATTTGCTATTACATGTATTGCACAAAGAAATTTTGAATGTTGTAAAATAACATCATTAACTTTTGATGTTCAAAATATTACTTTTTAGGCCAATTCATTTGTCTTACTGTGGTTGTTCGTTCGTCATTCATAAGTAATTAATTTTTTTGCCATGGCGTGTAAGTAAACTTGTGAAAAAATTCAATGATTATCTTGATAAATTAAACATATAATACATTATTAATAGTTATGTCAAATAAGTTAAATGAGGTGTTTAAATTTTGTTTTTATTATATTAATTGTAAAATTGAGATATTTAATATATAAAGTTCCATTTTCTTTGTATTATTTATCTAATCATCCTTTAAATATTATAAAACATGTTAATCAATCTGTTTTGCCATCTTTGAGAGTTTGAATTGGATCTTATTTCAAATATTTCTACATATGAAATTGCAAAAAAAAAATGCAAAAAAAAATCTGGTGATGAACATTGAATTGGATAGAACTTGAGAATATTTTTTTTAAGTAATGCCTTGCCTTTACAAGGCAACAACACTGTCAATTATGTGATCTTTCAATTGAAAGTGAAGGGTAATCCAATGGGAATATCACTTAAAAGAAGCAGAGTTTCAATTACAATAAATTGTTTGTTAAAATTTCAACCAGGATTGTAGGTTCTTAAATCATTTGTAACAACATGAAGATTATGATCAAATGCTTATTTCAGTAACATTTTATGCTCAGAGCTTAGTATCTAACGATCTTTGCATATTCTTGCAATCATCATTACTCTGATGGAATTCTGGATCAAATTTCCTTGCAGAACTCTTGGAGACCCAGCATACCTGTCATGGAACAGAAATCATGGATGAAATTCCACTTAGATCCAGTATTTCTTTCTAGTGCTCATTTAGTGAAGATTATGAACTGTAAGCATATGAAATGAAGGTTTGAGATTCTGCTCTTCTTGGTTTAGATTAGTGAACAAGTGTTTTTGAAGCTAAGATTTAATGGCTTTTTTGCTCTGTTTTCATGGCATGTAGGTCAAATTCTCCATTTCTTTTTCTCTGTGATTCCTAGAGGACTCACAGCGCGGGGTTCTCCCATGAATCCTCAAGTGGGAAGTTAAAAGCTGTAAATTTTAATATGCTTATACCTGAGATTCATGAGATTTGTGAAAACACATTTTATTGCTATGTATTACTTGTGATATATTATGGAAAATTTAAATCTATCTTCCATGCATGCTTTAACGTTATGAATTACCTTTTTGTTACTTGGCGGATCCTGAAGTTGGAGGGAAATAAGAGATGGTCTTTGTTAAAGGATGGGAAAAAATAACTTTTTTTGAGCTCATTATAATTTGCAAATCTAACTATGTTTGTGCTGGGTTTTATTGTCAACATTTTGCATTATCAGTCCCTAGTGTCCATAAAGAAGAAAGTATGTGGTATTTTGATAGCAGCTTGGGACTTTGTGCTGGAAGTGTTGCAGACACGTCCTTTAGCCATAGAGAGAAATCAGTTCTCAATGAGAGCACTAGAAATGTTGATGTGGAAATATGTCAACTAGGATGGACGAGCGAGATCTCACGTAAGGGAGACATTAGGCTACAACATGATCTTATTCATTGTAGGAGGTGAAGAGCAAAACCAAAAAGAATGAGGACACAAGTTATGAGTGATTTTACATGGAAAAGTCCAAATTTACTAAATATCATGACACCTTTATATGCGGTTGACCTAAGCTTCCATTATAACTGAGTTACAATAGTTATAAGGAGTTTTCATAAGGAATAATCCACAAGGTAATAATTGTAAGAAAGGGCTTTGCACTTTTCTCTTTGCATTATTCCTCTTGGAGGGTTCCGTTTAGCAGCAACAACAAGAAAGTTTTCAAAAGTAAATGTGAGAAGTCCCCTATAGGAAGGTGTAGGTCAGAAGTCCCATCAAGAAGTCCCATGGAGTCTCGTTCTAGTTTCTGCTATATGTCATCCTTCCATTTAAGAGTGAGAGGCAGTGCAAATAGCCTTGGGATGCGTAAGCATGCACATGTTTCACCAAGTTAATAATTATAAGTGTGCACATGTTTCAAGGTAATAATTGTAAGTGTGCACATATTTCACCAAGCTATTGACTTGTCGAACATTAGTTAGTGTTGATTTTGATAGGTAGGCGGTCTTTTAATGGGGCATACAATCGTATTCTGCTAAATGGGTGTGAGCCATGGTCGTATCTAGAATTATATAGTGTTGTCAATTATGAGTTGAGAAACCTCATGATGGCCTTAAAATATGGTTTCGTCTAAAGCTTTGTGGTTGTCTTATGATTAAGCTCATTGATCTACCTCAGTGAGAGGACATGGTGTGGCTCACTCATCTACTTCGATGGGAAGTTACAATGTAGACCACTATGCACGTGGGAGTTTAGGACATAGGTTATTGATCTACTCCATGTCATAATTAAAAGGCAGGTATTGTCTTATTTATTAATGAGAATGTGTTATATCATTGAATATTATCTTTCCTCAAGCTATTAGGCAAGGCATGCCTTCCAAGGTGTCACTTTTGTTGGCTTCCAATTGTCCTGCCTTGTGGGTGTTATGGAGTTGCTTCCATGCCTTAAAGAAAATAAGTTGCCATCTTCATAGTAGATACAATTGAGAATAATAATTATTTACTACAGAATTTGATTCTCCTTACACCCATATATCAAGGAATGCCTTCTTACCTAGCAGGTAGGCTAAAAGGTAGGTTGCTTTTTCTTGTATCAAGGTTGCAACGTAGGCTGGTGAACTATCTTAGGTTGCTTTGACCTTCCCCTGAAGCCACATTGCTAATGTTGGTCTCTGAAATACCTCATTGTATCCTTTCGCTCATTAAGGATTGTAACGAGGTTTTAGCTACTAGATCGTTTTTGGCGGCATTGATGAGAGATGAATCGTCTTCCTCCTTATAAGTTAGCTACAAGTCAGCTCGAACATTTGCATAGTTGCATACTACATCATATGTCAGCATATTAGCATAAGTGATGTGGGGGTCGCATCTTTTGTGGCTCGGTTATAAGATAGTTATTTTCCCTTAGGTGGTGGTTAGTGCCGATGAAAGGTGAATTGCCTTCCTCCTTGTAAGTTGGCTACATGTTAACTCAAACATTTGCATGATTGTATTGTGCATCATATGTCAACATATTAGTATAAGTGATGTGGGTGGTTTGCTTTTTTTGTGGCTCGGTTATAAGATAGTTGTTTGCTCTTAGAGGGTGTTCACCAAACAAACAAAACATTAATGTGTCACCCTTTTTTTCCATGTAGTATTAAAAACTAAAATACTACGAGTATATCAAGTTTCACTATCACGTGGGATAGTACAAAATCGTTGAGAAGGGGATAGTCAAACTCACCTAAGATAGCTTGTGAGCTAGGTAGTGTACAACACTATTTGTGACTCTGTTCACATCAGTAATTCAATAAGTCAAATTCACTTTTTTGGCCTTCTTTGCACCTTACAAAGGGGAGTTATTCCTTATTCCACTATGTGACAACTCATAGCTGAATAGGGTTAAGAGTGATTGTCAGGTGATATCTTAAAAGAAGAGAATCACTATTGCAGGAGTGACTCTTGGCAGGATTCTAGACCTGATGAGTGGTGAAAGGAGAATGAAAATGAGTTGTCCCACATCGAAAAAGGATAAGAGTTCTTGAGTTATATAAGTATATAGTGTGATCCCAAAACTATGAGGTTGGCGATGAAAATTCTATAGTTAAGTTTTTGCTTAAGTTATAGCAGTCTTATGATGGGCGAACTTCCTGAAAAGTACTCAAGTTACATATTTCATTTAATTTAAAGAGGATAATACTTTTACATCTGGTTCACAAGATGTTATACACTACATGTGCGATTGAGGTGCAGGTGATGATTCTGGACGTAACATATATATCTCAAACATTTCATGAGCAACTATTTTGACAAACTGAGGTATTGGAGAGTTGCAAAATACAATTCCTTAATACAAATATGATTTTTCGTATCTACATATATATGTTACAAGATATGCAGACATATATAAGTGGTGGCTAAACATTAATGAGGCCCGAAGCATATAGAGGCGAAGCTAACAAGGAAAGAAATGGCCATTTCCCATACAAAGATATGCTGGAATTTCCTCTCCCTTTAGAGCTTGGAAACCAAACATTCTTTTCACCATTCTTTTTCTCTCCCATAATCTTGCTGCAAATAAATTCTTTAAATTTGCCATAGAAAGAAGCTCTGACTTGATCCTTAGATGAATGTTTGATTCTTGTGACAATGAAACCAGTTGAATTCAGATGGAAATCGATCTTCTTCAATTCTGCAGTTTGATGAAAGAATGTTCTGGCTGTACCCTGGCTTGAAAGAAGCAATCCCTTGCTGAACTCGATCTTTTCATAAAGATCAAAGCAAGCATCATCTAGATCTTGAGTTTCGTCTTGGTCAATTTCATGTTGTTGAATGTCTATGAAGTCATCCTCCTGAGGTTGAGAAAAGATAGGTCTGTGATCAAGCTCTACTGATTCACAATGCTCATATCCTTGATGACTTTCTCCTGCAATCAATCTTACACGTACACGTAAATGCCTGATTAAAGCAATGTTTGTTGCTGAAAGACAAAAGTAATTAAGGTACAATTATTGTATTTTCTCACTGTTGTATCTACTTAATCTGAAATTCAGGATCATTTTGTTTTGAGTTGCACCTATAATGAGAAGAAAATCAGTTCAGCTTTGGTCCAGATTCGGGTCAGTCCGAAAGCTTGATTCTGACTTTATTGTGTAGTTACTACTTTAATTCATGATTAAATTGGAGCCTACCAACACAAATTTATTCTTTTTCTGTTCTTGTGCTCTTTAGGTTTGGTTCTGAGTGACAAGCGTGGTAATTGGGTGATTTGAGTTTGTTAACCTGACCTGTCTTAGGGGAAGTCAATATATATTGGGTTGGACCCGAACTTGACTTGTGAATCTGAATCGACACCCCTAATTTACATCACTATAAGTTGATACCTTGAGTATTCTCCACATGCTGACCTTGCTGTGCTTCTGTATTCATCTGTTTATTCAAATGCCAATTAGATTGTGAACAGAATGCTTGATGAAATCCTTTGGTTTATAAATGCTTGATGAAATTACCTCTGCTCTGTTTTCTACCTGTTTCTGTTCCTTGAACTCTTGTTCCAGCTCACTAATATCCACGAATGCCGATTGCTCTCCGATTTTGCACGGATTGAAGTAAGAGGTGTTCGATTTAAGGGCCCAGATTTCTTCATGGAAGCTGGGAATATTATGGATAGGCTCCTGTGAGGCTGATGCTACAGAAAGAATTTCCTGCACAATATCAGTTCCATTTGTACTGAGCTGACAGAATCTGGAATGCAGAGCTTTTGAGTCATCTGCATTTAGTTGTGGGAACTCTTCCACTTCCAATGGTGGCATAATGAATCTCTTTTGAAGCCTTGCACACTCTACTGCAACATCTGCCTGCACATAATACGAGATGATTGTATATGATATATGCAAATTTATCAGCTTTTTATCAAAAAGCTAAATATTACAAACTGCATCAAAGATTGTAGAAGTTATCTGGGAGGGACATTTCTTTACCCCAAGTAAGCGGCAAAAAATAGTCCTATTAATTAGCAACATACTCGACTGCATTATTGGCATTTTGGTATTCACGTGAAACTTTAAAATATAAAAGGAAAGCAAAGTATGAACAATATCATGTACTGCATCGTCAAGACATTCTCCTCTGATACTGCCAAGAAGCAGTGTTACAATAATAATGAATAAATGTCGCTCTAGCCAAATCTCTTTAGCAGCACCCAGCCATCTCCTAGCAAAGATTATTATCTCCTCGTGGCCCTGAACTCAATCACTAGCACTGAATAAGAGGTGGTTCTCACCCTCATTGCTCCTACAAAAACACCTCTATGACCCCAGACAACAACTCCAACACTGGCCACTTTGTTGTATCGACCTGATTCATCAAACTTAACTTTAATCCAATACAAGGGATACGGAACCGATTGGGGAGAGAATGAGTGACTTGAGCCATTGAGGCTCGGTGAGTTACAATACCTTGAACTAGAAGAGGAAGCAGTTGGTGATTCCATAGCAAGAACAATAGTGATAATAATAGAGAGAGGAGAGATGATGCCCATCTGAACCTTAGCAGAGAGGAGGTGCACTTCCTTGGAGGTATGATCTTCCTTAGCACATGTAGCTACAATGTGCAAAGCGAAGGAGCAAGAAAACAAAGCATGGTTTGCATTTTCTATAGCAGCACACCACTACGCACAGCATGAAGCTGCAGCTAAGCCACGCGGTGAGCACAACATCATTTGTAAATTTACTTACTTTTATCTTATCCATCATCAAATTTATCTCTATATATTTATGTGAGGTGATTCAAATAACAGTGCCAAAAAGTTGGAGGGGGAGGCTAAAATTGACTCAATATATGATTATAACACACGAGCACACGAGCATTGCGTTCTTAAGATATATATATATATATATATATATA
>JAEMOT010000386.1:284307-299524 GCA_019297695.1 Apostasia ramifera
GACCTAGAAGTAGAAGAGAATCATGTGATCGACCTCAACTATCTAGTTAGGGATTAAGAGTTTATTATTAGTGTTGTCTTAGTTTATGCAAAGAAACAAAAGAAGTCTTTACTATTTAAGATCATGTTATTTATTTACACAGCTAAAAAATTATGTCTTTTTTTGATGTGAAATAATTCATTCTTTTATCCCTCTATCTAGAAGCATACTAGGAGTCACTCCTTATCTGTATGATTCTAACTCAATCATATGGACATCACCCAAGCGATCACTCCCCCCACTCTTCAATCATAAGTCATTACAAACTCACTAGCTTCCATCTGGTTCATCCTTGAATTACATTATATTACGAGAGATCATCTCTGATATCATATTGTAATACTCATGATCCAAATATTAAGATATTATTCAATTTGATTTTAGAGAAATCAAATTTGATACGTGCACATGCAGACATGTGTAAGGACAAAAGCTGAAGATTTGGATTTTCAACAACTGTTACCAATGTCGAATAAGACTCTCGACTTCAGATCTTTAGAAAAAGCGATAGAATCACCAGAAATATAAGATTTGATGCAAGAAATCTCAACTCTAGAGGAAACCTTTCATTGCCCAACTCTAGCACTGAACCTTGCTAAAACCTTTAGATACACAAAACCTTTTTCCTTTCCCAAAACACCCTTCTGAAGGATAACAAGCTTAAGAGTTCTCCTCTAGTGTGATGACTTATGGCCGAAAAAGGCAAAGAGTGATTGTCAATGTGATGTCTATATGATTAAATCTCTCAGGAAGCTTATAGGTGAAGGTGCACAAGAATGAGTTGTTTTACATCAAAAAGAGAGGGTAGTTCTTGACTTGTATAAGTAGGTAATGTGATTTCGAATAATAAAAGCCTTTTTTGAGGAAAAATAATAAGGTTAATAATAATGATGAAAATTTTTGCAGTTAATCGTGCTTAAACTAAAGTAATTTTGAGATAGATGACTCTTCTAGGAAGTACTTAAACCACACAGTTTCTTAAAACAAAAGCAAAAAATGTCTTTATATTTTGACATATATATGATGTTACACCTAGATAAGACAATTTACAAAGAGAAGACAAACACACTTACATACTGACGTTCTCCTTCCCCTTCAACTTCGTGTGGATCAAATAGAAGCATTAGTAGCTCCACTGCTAAAGAAATCCATACTAATCCCCTCGCATAGCATTTTAACAACTATTGTGGTAATAACTTCATTATGTTGCCCCCTTTCAACTTTCATAGAAAACATAGAAGAAACATAATGCTATTGGACATTAATTTAATTTGCAAATAGAATATTCCAAGCAATGAGTCATTATAACTTCCAAAGCATTGGTCCTATTTCCTGAGGGAGCTAGTCTACATGAAATAAATGAACAAAAAAAACTTCTTCATTTTGATGAACTCTTCTTAAAGATCGCACGTTCAGATTTCCTATTTTGACAAGATCATTATTCTTTGGCTCGCTAACCTTAAGAAAGAACACATACTTCACTTGCATCTTTATCATGGTTTTCACTCCTAGTGGATGACATTATTCGATCATGGACATAACTCATCGATCCAAAATTAATGCTCCTTTGGCAAAACCGCTCCTATTGCTTTAGTATTTTTCGAACAAAATTCTATTCAACTTCGATGACACCTGGTTAAATAATTCTTAATTAGCCAAACTTCCTCAAGTCTCATATAAAGGGACAATCTCAATAACTTGATGATACATTTTTTTGTCAAATTCAGTACCAATATCAACTAAGTTTAATTATATTTGACTTGACATAAGTTATCAAGATTTTACATAGGTAAAGCCTAATTCTCAAATTGCACTTCATTTAAACTTTGAAGTGTTATATATTTGATTCTTTTTATAAAATATTAAAATCTAAGAATTTTTTTTTTATTTGAGATACATTAGAAGCTAGCTAGATCAATTCAAATATTTGTTAAGCGGAGAAATTGGTATTATAAGATGGACGGTTAGATCGCATGATATGGACGATTCCTTTGGAGATGTGGATCATCTTATTGATGCATAGTAAGAAAGCAAATCTAGAAGTTAGATCAAAATACCATTTTTCGTGCTACTAATATATTTGTATAGTTAGATCAAAATCTTCTCCTTTTGGTGAGCATTTTGTTTAATATTATTATGATGTCAGGATATATTTAAATAATATTATAAAAAATTACAATATTTTCTATTTAAAATGACATGTAGATGCCATTATAAATTAAATAGCATCTAGATCTAGTACTTTAATTGTAATAAAGAAATGTAAAATTAAATTATATAATAATAATATTATTTAATATATATTATGATATTAAATTAAATTAATAACAATTATTTAAAGATGGCGTGGACATCAATAATATATATAGAAAACATGAATATCTAAATAAATATCATTTCAAAATATTTGGGCCCTATAATAGACTTAATATTTATATGTAACAAAGTAAATTGTATTTAAGGGTATTTAGTTCAATGCTATCTTGATATTATGTTATATTATCTAGAAAATTTAGTTATTTGATTTAATAATACCTTTAAATATCTTTTTTAAAAATTAAAAATTATCAAAAAATTACATCTAAATAATATGATATAATATTAATATAACATCCACCTGAACACCCACTTAATCATAACAAAATTATCAATTAGGTCATTGATTTAAATGAAGTTAACATTAAATCATATAAATCTCATGTAATTCTTTTTCCCCTTTCCCCTTCCTATTCATTTAATTCATTTAATTTAAAATTAGTAGCAATTAGAGATGACACACAAATAGGTTATTGGGTATAAATAACAAATGAATACTTTTAGTTTTCAAATTAATTAAATTAATTTTTTAATTTGAGATAACATGTAAATAGGTCATTCAATATTAATAATAAAAGTACCCAATAAAATACATTAATTTTCTCTAATTATCAGATTAAATTGGACATCACATTCATCTGAAAAATATTAATACAATTTTTAAATTAACTAACCAAATCTGTTTAGTAATTAAAAAAATTTCATATATACCACTAAAATTTAATTATTTTACATATTTTATACTGATACTAAAATTATATAAAAATTACAATTGATGCAATAAAATTGTGAATAAAATTTTATATGATTTTAGCGATCAATATGTACCATTTATTACTCTTTAATTTAACTAATAGGTCTAACGAAAGTAATTAGTTTAAGCTAACAAATTAACATCCAATGAAGCGGGAAACTTGCAGAACATAAACTTAGAAAATTAAAACAAACGGAAAACAGTAAAGAGAACAACAAAACCGATCAATTAGCAAATTCATACGGCAAGAATCGATCATTACCTTCGACGGCAAATAACAGAAACTCGAAGGGACGTCCGGCAATGGCGCATTCGAGTCGCTAGCAAACTCCTCTTCGGCCAGAAACTGCATCCATGAGTTCTCAGAACTGTGGAGCGGGGCTTCAAAGTGATGGCTGCTGTTCTCCAGGCCGTCCCCTCCTCTTCCATCAGGATCAGAGGGATTGGCCGCTGATGAGTAGTAGCAGTACTCATTCGCCAGCCATTGAGACTGCTCTTCACTTGGAGCTCCGTAATGCTCTACTATCTTCGGCCCCGGCGCATTCTTCTTGAATACTCGGCATAAAGCATATGCATCCTATGATACATCAGACAGAATGTATGTGTTTAATAGTTAATTTCAAATGTCTATATGTAGTGTTTGTGCTGACTCATGAGCACCTGATTTGTCACTAGAAATGGTGACTAAATTGATAACGATAGAGTCAAATTAAGTCTTTATAACAACACCTACGTACTCAATATTTTTGAGGACAACTAGCATGTACAAAGATAAGAATTTTGAAATGAGCATGCATAGGCATGCACGCATTTTTCTTATAAGTTTTGAAATTTTAGTCTAGAATATATATATTAAGATATAGACATGCGGTATATGAAATTAAGATCTTTAAATACCTGCAATCCTGTAGCAGATTCACACTCCCTTTCGTCTAGGCGATACTCGTGCATGACCCAATCAGTTCGAGACCCATGAGGAGCTCGGCCGCGGTAGTAGACGAGGGTCTTCTTCATCCCGACTGCTCTCTTCTGGGAGCTCACCTTCCTGTCCTTTCCTGTTGCTTTCCAATAGCCAGACTGAGTTGCGCGGTTTGTTCTTGAGCCATTGGGGTACTTGCGGTCTCGAGGGCTAAAGAAGTACCACTCAAGGTCTTTGCTTGGAAGAAATGATTTTTCTGAAAGGATAAAGCCAACTCTTGATTCTAAGCATGAAGCTAGATATCTGAATCTTAATTATTTTTTAGCTTTTTGACTTGAACTGCCAGACTCTTTTAATGCAAGAATTGTTTATTAATTCCATAAATAATGAAGCTCTTTTTGGAAGTAGGGATGCTTAAAGAAGCAGGTTGGTTTAATGGCTGGAAGGATGAAGTGGCCAGGGGAAAAAGAGTGAAGAACAAGTTCAGCTAATGTGAACAGAAAGTGTAAAAAAATGATATTTGGGATCTTTTGATCTTATATCCAGTAAACAAAAGTACATACAAAACTTTCTTTATATAAATAAATATATATATATATAAGGTAAATTGTTTGTATATATATTTCAAAGATCTTAGGGTTTAATTTTGCATGATCTTGGTCTACATAACTTGAATTATTGATCTAATTAGATCTACAAAGTTAACATTTTATTGCCATATGGTCCTTTCCCATCTTAATATATTGCATTTCTAGCTAGTCAGAAGAGTAAAATTGAGACACAAAAAGGGCACTCTTGTAAAATAACCTAGATACCCTTCTAAATCATTTATAGACTCATTTGGTGATTAATAAATATATAAATCTACCATACATCAAACAGAACACATTAACTGATCAGAGATAATAGTAGAATTTCAATAAAATTAACATCTCATATATATCGTCAAGGGATTTTAAGTACAATGATTAAAATTCTTAGAACTACATGCAAAAATTAAATCCTAATGTCTAAAATTCACTCTCTATATAATATAGCCAAAGAAATAATTAGCAAATGAAAGATTGTTCATAGCACACATTTAATTAAGGTGATATATAGGTAATATTGTATCAATTTAAGTGATGTGAAGTGAAATTAATGAAATAAGTGCATATAATTAATTATATGTTTTAAGAGTTTAACATATATCAAATCAGCCATAATTGTGACATGTATCTATTGCAAGAATTCATCGGGCCCTTTGAAGAACTAACACAAAATATTAATTAGAAGATAGCTATTCAACATATTTTAGAAGAAATTATCCCTTATCTAGCTAGCCCCAGCCCTCAAAATATGATCTACATTGATATATAGGGTAACTAATTAAGTTAGATAGCACGAATGATTATGATTCAAAACAACTGACAAATATTCCACATTTCAAAAAAAAAATACAAATATCAAATTTAAAGATGTTATGCATGCATTATTAATTAATTATTCTTATTTTGATCATCTTGTGAGGGGAAGGCATCAACCACCCAAATAAGCAACGTATATAACCAAATTTCAGAGTTTGAAGAGATGGATGAAGTGCAGGAGAAGGCATGAATGTTCATTGGAATTATTCATGGGAAGAGAATATATAATATACATATCAATCTGCCGTTCATTTAAATTAATATATCACTTATAATTTAACGTTCATAATTAGGCTCCATAAAGATTATGCTTATTAACAATATTTAACAAGTACTAGGGATATATATGATTAGTATGAGAAATACCTGGCAAGTCCCAAGGTTCACATTTGTAGAGATCCACCTCAGGGATGACCTCAAGCTCGATCTTCCGGCCGTTGATCTTCCTCTTGAGATAGTACGCAACGAGCTCTTCATCGGTGGGATGGAACCGGAATCCAGGAGGCAGAGTTACTGGCGCCATGTTCTTGATCAACAAGCTAAGCTCTATAATCTTCAAGAGTCAGTTGCAAAGAAGAAGAAGAGAAAGAAAGAAATCGATGTATGGATTCTCAAGGCCTCCTTCTTCCTAATTAAAAGACAGAAGAGAATAGCCCAGTGAAAGAACCACCTCCTTCCCTATGCAGCAAATGTTGAAGAATTCAAAGCACATTGATCTTAAAGAAGAAGAAAATGAAGAACAGGTGAGGATCCTAGAGGAGGAAGATTATAATGAAGAGAGGAGAGAGAGAGAGAGAGAAGAGAGGGGAGGGCCGGCCGACAGCCAACCCCATCAGCTTTATAATGGCTAAGAAGATTCTTTCTCCTCGTTCTCATGAAGCCGTCTCCACTCTCTCTCTCTCTCTCTCTCTATTTGATCTTTTACTTTGGCTCAAATATCCCAAGCTTGGGCTCTTGTCTTTTCTTGTCAGTACACGTGGAAGATTCCGATTGGAAAAGAGAGCTTCTCTGTGGGGCCACTGGGGGGTGTCTGGTCAGCACCTACTGGAAAGCGCGGGGCCCAAGATTGTGGGAATTTTTTGGCGGGCTTTGACGGGAACACGTCTCGTTCACACACCATCGGCCATCACGCTGATCGCCGGCAGTTAAAGCGGTTAAAGGCGGGCCTGTTCCACCATTCATTCATGGCGAACAAATATTCTATGCGGTGAGCGATTTACATCATTAATTGTGCGCATGATGACCCCATACTTTACAACAATCAAATGGAGCGGACATTCGGATCGTTCGGTCACACCAATATTGTGACTGGACCGGACAGTCCGATTAGTTTACACCAAAGTCTGATCAAATCATAATGTTGATCTGGTCAGACCATCAGATGTGGCCGAACTGTCCGGTGAGGCTCCAATCTGGCCAAGGCATTGACGCAACCAGGCCATCCTTTTTGTGTGATCGTCGTGAAGCGTAGGAGAAGTTATTGGGTTCGGACGGCGCACCATCCGGAACCCAATCAAAGGGCGCCACGTGTGCCATACAGCTGGGTCCGGGCACACGTGGCGCCCTCTGATTGGGCTTCCGAACGGTGCGCGCGGTGCACCCAATAATTTTTCGAAGCGTAGGACCACCGCACGCACTGGGCGAGTTGCTATTTGTGAGTGAATCAGTGATGTCATGAATTGTTCGCCGCATGTAATAATTATTTCATAATAGTCAGCATGAATTAAACTCAATAATTGCTCGATTTTTAAAGTAATATTTAATTTAAACAAAAATTAAATTGAGTTCATTAAGACAAATTAGGAGCCGTATATACAGTTATTAATTTTATTAAATTCAACTTAGCTCAAATATTACTATTTTTAATAATTAAAATAACATAGTATATTTATATAATATAGTTGGTTATTAATTTTATAAATATAATGAAAATTGAACAATCAATAAGGTCTATATTTCTTAAAAATTCAATTTTCACAGGAGAATAGATTACAAGCACTTTCATCTAAACGAAACTGTCAATAAAATTGCATTTATATATTAATCGCCTTTTAAATTTTATTTATACATATCGTAATAGTTTATAATCTTTAATATTGAATCAGTGACACTACGCTAATATTATTATAGTTAAATTAAAATTAATTAATTATCCAATTCAAATGCTTACAATAGCAGTGAACGATGACAATCGGTGACTCAGTGACATGATAGTTGGTGGCGAGTGCGGTGTGGCCATCAATAGCAATTGACGTTGTGGTTGCTAGTGATGGTAGCCCGATGCATGGTGAATGACAATACAAAGTGTCCAATCAGTGTGGCAGCCATTTAGTAATAGCGGACAATGTTAGGATAATAGCAAACGAATAATGACACTGGTAGATAATGTTCAGTATGGTTGTCGTACACGTGTCAAATTACTTATAAGATCAAATTAAAATGAGATCTCGATGTGAGGGTGTCTGAATATTGCATATTATATGTATGTATGTATGTACGTACGTATGTATTTGTATGTTTGTAAGATTGACAGAAGTGGGACTCCGCCCTGATCAACGGGACCTGCCACATGGGGACCACATGATGCAACACCCTTTTGACACGTGCCACAAGAAGCAGGTGGGGCCCCACTCCCTTTTGATCTCCAACTTGCGGCCTCTCCTACTCTGCCCTTTTTCTTTTTTGTCAATCCATCTTGTGGTGCCTTTCCCTTTTATGAGTCCATCTTCTTCCTCCCCCTTTACTCAACTTTATTTCATCCGAGTCTCATATCTATGTGAATTTGCATTTGGTCCCCAAAGTTAGAGGATCATTTCAAAATGATCCAAACATGTCAAAAATTCTTTGATTTAAGTTCCTATATATGATTATAGTTAAGTCCCAAAGTAAAAACTCTTTTGTCTTCGACTATTATTAAGTTATTATTTTTTTATTTAATCCAACTCTATCGATCCCTTCGTTGCATTAGATAATATTTGGTTGGATGAAAAATTATTAAGAAATATATAAAATATAAATACAAATATAAATACTGCATTTAAATACATACATAAAATATAACAATATATTTATAATATTATATTTTAATATGTATAATATGAATATTATATTTTAATTTTAAAAATTTGAATTCTAATTAGGTTCAATTTAACTTGAAATTCTGCTCAAAATCGAATGAATTTTTGCCCACTTGAATCAAGCATGACTCAAAATCGAAAAATTCAATTTCAAATTAGTCCTAACTTACACAAACTCGACTTGAACCAATAAGATCTTAACCACTGTAACAAATCACAACACCTCCTCTTTTAATTTTGCGACCAATTTCTCCCTTTTCATAATTATAGACATCTAATTTCACTCTTTACTCAAAACATCTATAATAATGATCAATAAGATAAAATATAAAATATTGATCAATATTAAAATAGTGCAAATAAAGGTAATTTTTTCTGTTAGAAGAGTTTAAAATGTTAATAACCCTTACTAACCAAATTTAAACTATAAAAAATTATAGAACCAAAATGTAATTTTCAGATCTAAGGTCTTTAAAATTAATTTGAACGACGATTTGACAGAATCAGAGATTGATTCACATAGCTTTGAAGAATAAATTATATGTAAATATATATATATGTATATATATATATATATATATATTTATTATCTTCATGTCACATAATTTAATTTTATTTATACTTTACTCATCTATTCTTAATTAATTATACTATACACACTCAAAATATTATAAAATCTTACATACACACATTTTAACTTATTTTTATTATAATGAGTAATCATAATTTTTCAATAACCTAACTATAATTAGATTACAAAAAATCTGAGCCGTTCATCATATTATTTTAAGGATATTTAAATATATTTTGAGTGAAAATCTTAAAATCTTAATGTTTAGGTGGCGGCAAAGGAAGGAGATATCCGCGACGTAAATTAATTTTAGGACAAATCAACGCTTTAGTGTGTTATTGAGGAAGAGAAAAAATATGTACCATTAAGAGTAAAAATATAATTTCAATGAATTACTAACAGAATATTTTTTTTCAAATAGATTTTGATTAAGTTTTAACTCAAATGTGTGTATGNTTGTTGTACGTATAATTTATTAAGTATGTATGGTTTTGTTTTATATGAAGAAATGGTACGAAGTATATTGCTGTGGAGAAGGGATAGATACTTGAGATCTTGCCTCTGCATTATAGAATATTAGTATAAGTTCCTGTTTTCATTAAAATAAATTAATAATTACTCGAGTTTTAATCAATTAATTTAAATTTAAATTTAAATTCCTTTTTGACCAAAAATGTGATTATTTTAACCACATGCATGTCAACAATACATGTGTTAAATATTTATTAGTTAACATATTTATTAAGATTTTCTCATATTGGATAAATCTTTTGAATTATCCATAATTTAAGTTAAAATATTATTTTGATGCAAATTTTAATTTTAAAAATTAATTTTATTTTACATCAAATATAAATATAAATATTATAATTATCTTTAAAATTTACATGCACACTTATCAATATTAAAATAATTTTTTTTCTCATTAAATTTATAAAATAAAATATTTTTTCCCTATTGTCCAATTAATCAACCCTCTAACTAAATAAAACTAAGGCAGTTAATGATTCGATCTTGAGCCGATCAGATCTTGGCTCAAGATTAAATTAAAATTTTTCGATTCAATCTTGATTCAATTCAAAGAATGAGCGAGAAGAGTTTGACACAATCTCAGTTTGAGCTAGATTTAGCTCATTTGTTATTGATTCAAGCTTAATTTGAGTCAAAATCCACTTGACTTTTGATTAATTTTCAATCTTTTAGATAAATTTTATATATTTATTCGTTCAATCAATTTAAACTACAACTATTTGTTTTGATTTAATGCTTAAAATAAAATCAAAAAAATTAATATATAATAAACATAATTTGATTAAAAACTATAAAAAAATTCTAATAAAGTTTTCTAATAAATTATTACAAAACATTAACATTCTAAACTCAGTTACATATATAAATATATATAAATATTTTTTAATTTTTTAATCGATCTAATTACGAGTTATTTTAATCTGATTCTATATTGACTTGAGATTGAATTGATAAAAATCTTGAGCCAAAAAAGTAGCTTATTTGTTGGCTCCTTCGAATTGAATTGAGCTTGATTCAATTCAAATTTTGAACAATTTTTGATCTACAACCAAAATTAACTACCTTAGACACATACCAGCTGTATAGCAAAATAATAATATAAATTTTCAATCAAAAATATTAATTATAGTAATATAAATTAATCATAATTTTTCAACCAATTTAACGATGATTTTATTTTAAAACGTTGCATGAAATTATGCAAATAAATGACTGTAAAAATGTAATTGCTGAAATGATAAATATGGTTCTGAATATATATATATATATATACATACAAATATATATATAATTTTATAATATATTTTTAATGACTGATTAATAAACTTACTAATCATAATTTAAAATTTTAATTTGCTAAACTATTTAATAAATTAAATGTCAACATATTGAATTAAAACTCTAAACTATAATTAATCAATTTATTGCTCTTTCATTAACACTATATTGCATTATACATATACAATGTATTTTATATGTTAAAATTATATGAAAGCTATGTGAAAAAATATTATGTATTAAATTATATATATAATTCAATTTTGGGATAATTACCTACATGCCACACAATTTAATTTTTTTTATGCTTTACCCATTCATTCTTAGTTAATTACGCTATGCACACTCAAAATATTACAAAATCTTACATACACACACTTGAGTTAAAACTTAATCAAAATCTATTTGAAAAAAAAAATCTGCTAGTAAATCATTAAAATTATATTTTTACCCTTAATAATATATATTTTTCTCTTCCTCAATACCACACTAAAGCCCTGATCATTTGTCCTAAAATTAATTCACGTCGTCGCGGATGTCTCCTTCCTTTGCCGCCACCTAAGTATTAAGATTTTAGGATTTTCACTCAAAATATATTTAAATATCCTTAAAATAATATGATGAACGACTCAAATTTTTTGTAATCTAACTATAGTTAGGTTATTGAAAAATTATGATTATTTATTATAATAGAAATAAGTTAAAATGTGTGTATGTAAGATTTTATAATATTTTGAGTGTGTATAGCGTAATTAACTAAGAATGGATGGATAAGGCATAAATAAAACTAAATAGTGTGACATGTAGTTAATTATCCCTTCAATTTTTGATGTCACGTCTATTAAGTATATAAAATATTATATCTATTATATGAACAATATTTGTTAAAAAATAAATTTAATAATTCAACTCAATTTTTTTTGATAAAACTCAAATTAATTTAAATTAAATATACTTTGATCCATACGAATCATTAGGTGTTGAATTGAATAAAAATTTTGAATTTTAATGTTTGTTTATTATAAATTAATAATATATTCAAAGGAAGCATAGGCCCTAAATAGGTTAATAGGGTGAGGACCGTGAGGTCGGAGCCATGGAATCCGGCGAGCCGAAAGGCCGCCGGCCCCTCGCCTTTTTCCGGCCAAGAGCAGGGACAGAATCCTTGGGCAATGGATCAATGAATATTTGCTTTTAAAATACTTTAAAACATATATATATATATATATATATGTGATGCAAAAAATAGAAAAATGAGATCATAATTTTTACGTGAAAATCTGAGTGTCCGGGAGAAAAACCACGACGTCATCCATGCGATTTGAATCCACTAACCGAATCTCCTCTTACAAAATTTGATCTCTAAATGGAGACCGAATGAGTACAAAAGGGATAAAGAGAGGGGCAGCTCAGCTCGAGAGAGAGAGGAAGGAAGGGTCCTTAGATAGAGCAATCCCCCCTTATTTATAGTTTGGAGAAGAGAGGACATAGTAGGTTTAGTCTGTCACATCTGACACCTACTCCAGCAAAGGACGATTAGGGAGTGGGCTCCTATGCTGTCTTAAATGTTGAGTTGACATAGTAGTATGGAGAGGACATTGTGATATCTCTTTGAGCTGCTGTTCGACAAGGGGCTGCTATTAAGCTGTTGTTGAGCAGCTGTTCGGTAAGGGATGTTAGAGAAGGTTCTAACAATATATATATTTATTTATTTATTTTCTTTTTATGATGCTTAAATATTGATAATGAAATTGAATTTATTTGAAAAAAATAATTAAATTGAATTTTGAAGAACTATGAAAACTAAAATTCTGAGAGTTTAATATATAAATAGTTGAATTTATTGTGACGTATATGTAATTTCTTATGCTTTTTCGTAGTCCATGGAGAGATAAAAGTTAAAGGTCTTATTTATTTTAGGTTTATTTTTTAATTTGCACAATAATACTTTTCTAATTATTTATTTTGATGTCTTTTATCACATTTTTTTAATTAAAGGTATTTAAATTTGGAGAATTAGATATTTATAGATTATGTTGTCAACTAAAGTTTTGTAAATTTTATAAAAATTTATTTTCTATTGTTCATCTAAATATTTCTATAAGTTATTTTATCCAAATGATTTATAAATATATATATGAACATATTATAATAAAATATTGATACAGTTGACTTCACATATTGAGATAAAAATTTGATTTATTATTATATATGTAAATTTTAAAGATATTTTTATTATAGATTAATAGTTATAAGATTTCAGTTATTGCCTATGTAAATTTATAAACAAAAAAACCACTAATTTTTTTAAAATTTATATACATGATATTTAAAATAATTTTATTTACGTTTTAGATACTCAAAATATAAGTATTATATTAAAAACACTCTAAACACATTAGTATTACGCATCCATTCATTATTTGTTATCGAACTTAACTATGATTTTTATATAAATATTTTTGAAATAAATAATAGACATTGAGTATTTAATAATTTTAAAGTATTAATAATGTTATATATTAATATCATGTATCAAATTATTAAACTAGTATTACTAAGTTTTTTGTATAACTAAATAATATTCAATATTTATTATTTATTTATAAAATATTTATATGAATAAATTATAATTGACGGCTAATTTCAAATAATTGACGGTCAATATAACGATAATTAGATTGAGTCAAATAGTAGGTAATAAATAGACTCCATAGGGTAAAATGAATAATATTAATATATTTAAGATATTTTCGAAGTAATATTTATATTTTAAGAGTTTAATAAATAAATAAGATAATTTTATATATTATACATGTAAATGCCTTATTTTTAGCTTAAAATCAAAGTCAATTTAATGTGTGATGAGTTTAATTTGAGATCAAAAATTACTTAAAATAAGAAATAAATAAACAAGGCCTAATTTCATCCATCCTGGTATTGAATATTAATAATTGATGAATAAACTAATCAATCATGCATTAAATTTCATAATTATCTTAGTAGATTAAGCTATAATTTACTAAATAATATAGTAAATTAAAAACTTTAATTATAATTTATTTATTTATTTATAGTTATTAAAATACAAAATATTTTTTTAACTTTATAATAGGGAAACTAGCCACACAATTGGTTGACGCACTTTTTTATGAAATATAACATCGAGGTCCTTAAATTTTAATAAATTATCAAATAAGTTTTTTTATTTTTTTATTATTAAAATTTTTTAAAATTATTATTTTATTCCTGTCACTTTCTCCCTCCTCCCAGCAACCACGCGACCCTATAACATATATGTATAATAAAATTTTACATTTAATTTAATACATATAATAATATTATTATTATTAACATTTATAATAATATTTGTACAGTGGACAAGCCATGCGGCAGCCGGACGCGGCGGCGGCCGCGCGGCCCCCACTCGTGCGCGAGATCAAGAGGAGAGAAAGATGGGCAGGGGTAAAATGGTAATTTTAAAAAATTTTAATAATAAAAAATAAAAAAAGACCCATTTGATAATTTATTAAAACTCAGTAATCTGATATTATAATTTTAAAATGTGAACCTGCGTGTTATTAAGTATTAAATTCAAGGACTTAGATGTAATTTCCCTACATATTATTCTAAATTTTAAATATTATATTCTCTTTTACATATTTTTTATTTATAATTCAAATTTAATGAATTGAATGGCATATAAGATTATGTTTTGCTTAATATTATATCATATTATTTATATATATTGACATCAAAATAATAATTTTTTAGTAAACTTTATATAATTTTTCATAAAATTATCTACAGATATTATCCAATCAAATAATTATATTTTTAAATAATATAATATAACAGCATGATAACATCAAAACAAATTTTTTTAAAAGAGCATTTGATTTAATGTATCTTAGTATTATATCATTTTATTTATATAAAATAATTATTTAATTTAATGATATTTATAAATAATTTTTTAAAATTTTTTAAAATTATTACTCAAAAAATAATATCTAAATATAATGATATTATATTACATAATATAATATTAAAATAATACTAAACAAAATATCTTCTAAGTAACATTCAAAAATTTTAATGATATATAAGTAATTGGGGTTTTTACATACAAGATATGAAATTTATACGAAATTACATATTTCACCATCAATTCGTAAATATTACCACTATCACACCATATTCATTTAAATTTTACCCATTTCACATATTTCACATATTTCATATATTTTATAATATTATATGTAAATTAAAATGTATAAATTTATTAATATTTAAATTCTAATATATATTTTTATTTTTTACTGT
>JAEMOT010000386.1:299537-311871 GCA_019297695.1 Apostasia ramifera
TTAAATTATTATTTATATAAATTAATTTATTTATAGTATTTAATTAATATATTAATAATATAGTTAAGATCAAGGCCAATTTAGAAATGTGAAGTTCACCATCAAAGAATATGATGTGAAATATGTGAAATGTGTAAAATTTAAATGAATATGGTGTGATATTGGTAATATTTATGAATTGATGGTAAAATGCGTAATTTCGTGTAAATTTCATGTCATGTATGTAAAAACCCCTAATTAATTTTGTTTTTGGATCTAAAAAGGAAAGCAATAATTTTTTTTTCTTTTTAACTGTAACCCTACTTGCATCCAACCATTCAGTTATGTTCATAGCAACATTATCATGTGATATTATGATATATTTACTTCAATAAAATAAAATAAAATAAAATTATTATTTAAAAAAAAAATAAATTTTTATTTACTTAAGTGAAGTAGAATGTAAAATAAAAAATAGATAAAAAAATATTAAAATATTTATAAATTTAATTTAATAAAATTTTATGTTATTTATTATTATTAAATTTAAATTTATACTAATAATTAGATAAATATAATTTATATAAATATATATGTAGTATATATATATATATAAGAATACATACATATATGTATACGTACATGTTGTATGATATGTGTGAAATTGTGAATAAGATTAATTTTAGAATAAAATGTCTAGCCCAAAAAAATAAGGAATAGCTATTCTTTGAGTTGGTGGAAAAAATAACTATAAAAATTTTGTATGGTTATTAAAGTAAATATTAAAATAATTATTTTATATAAAATAAGAGTAAAATAAAATAATTATTTTATTCAAATAAACAGGCTAATTCTTTTAGTTTTATTATTTATGATCTTTAGAATGATGTGATGCTTCATGATTTCAACATTAAACTTTTTGTAACATAGATTGGCATGATCTTCTTCAATGTTCCACAAAATGTCAAAATAAGTGCTGTCTTTTTGTCAGCCTAATGAGGCAAATGAGAACTTTTTGGTCTTTTAATTAAAATTGTGGAAAATTTATTTAGTGTGAGAATAATTTGAGATCATCACTAATCAATTAAAAAGAAAATTATTTTTGTAAAATTTAACATTTATCTATACATTATAAAATAAAAATAAAAATACCTCCTTAGAACAAAAATCCTAGAAGAGAAACAAAAGCTTCTTCTCACACTATATTGTCATCAAAATAAAAAATCCTCTAGAATCATATTGGTGTGCCGACAAGGAACCGAGTTAAATTTGAAATGACTTGTTCGAAATCTAATTCACGAATAATTTTGTTGAATCTCAATCTAGACAAGATTGCTCTGCAATTGACTTAGATTTGGATCAAATTTGAATTTAATCAAGTCTAAACTCAATTAATTAAATATTTTTTTTATGTACACTCATTATATATTTAAGCCAAAAAAAAAGTACAATGACTTGCAAAAAAATATTCTATTTTAATAATATAATAAAGCAATTTTTTATTATGTCTTAAAATATAAATAAAAGTAAAAAAATTCAACTTCAAATAAAATTGTCTTTTCTCCTAAAAGCATGAGAAACACAAACTTCAAGATGATTTAAATATATGGTCCTCTACATCAAAATATGATGCTAAAAAATATTTACTTATAAAAATATTTTCATACTTATATAAGAATTTAAACATATATAGATCTACTGTATATTTATATATAAATAATAGAATTGAGTCAAATTTTAATCGAATCAAGGTGGAGTTGGCTCGAGATAAGAAGGGAAAATAATTGATTTTATTTTTGTACTATAAGCTATCAAATTGAGTTAGAATTCAGGTTAAGTGTACCAACTTAGGTTTAAACTATAGAATTATTGGGCTTTTTCCGCATTGATCAGAGCCCAATTCTAGGGCCCAATTGCCCAGATGGACTAATGCTCATTATTTATTTTCAACTGGATTTTTGGATTTATAAAATTAATAACTCCAGTTTAAATGGCGAATAAATAACATGTCAACAGTGAAAAAAAAAGGAAAAATATAGCAAAAAAAATATAAAAAATTTCTCAGATATTTGAAACTAAATAAAATTTTTTTATTTAATAAAATATAATAAAAATAAAAAATTCATACAACTGATTTCACATAATTAGATAAAAGACTTGATTGTTGCTATTGTTACTCTCACAATACAGTTAAGTAAACTCTGATACACAAACTAGAAAGCTCCACCGCCTCTAAGATATCAATTAGAAGCCAACTTCACTTTCTAACTAAACGTGAATAAACACCTTCTCTATTTAAAACCTCCCCTTATTAGAAATAGAGAATGAATGAATGACACACCTACATGTAGGCCTCGACATTTCAAAAAAAAAAAACTTGTAGGTGAAGGAAAAACAAATATACAGTAAAAATTAAAGATAACAATATCAAATCAAAACTCATTCTCATTCCAATCGACCGAATGAAAAAAGAATAATAACAGCACTTGACTTTACATACATCATCTTGATCTTTTTCAAAACATACAATTAATATTTAGAAAAATTAGAAGGATCCAAACATGTTCAAAGGCTATTTATAACGTGTCGAAAGTATGACCTCAAATCGGTCAAAAATCCGACACATGTAAATCAAAATGGACATTGGCCAAGGTCGACATGCCTTTACCTCGGTCTAAGTTCAAAACAAAAGGCCACCAAAAACATTACAACTTTCAAAACTGAGTTAACCTATGAATCATATGTCGACCTGAGCCAGCAGGGTCGACCTAGTGGTCCCTGGGTCGACCTAACCAGTTTGCAGCAGAATCAAATAATCTGAGCTAGGTCGACCCAAGGAGGATCTTGGATGACATAACACTGCCTAGGTCAACCTAGAACTATCCAGATGCAACTTCAGAGGTTTTAGTACTAAATAAACTTAGATTATTAATTGATACTCCTCAAAACCATAAAGATGTTAACAGCTCCATTAATTTAAACATTTTTTTGCTCTTTATCAATTCTTATCCTAACATACTCAAACTTAACCTTACGCCAAATTCCACACAAAATAAACTAAGGAGCGTTTGGTTTAGTGTTATGTTAGTGTTGTGTAATGTTGTCCAGAGAAAATAATTGTTTGGTCTAATGATATATATAAATAGCCTTTTACAAAATTATAGAATTATCAAATAAAAGATGACATCTATATTATATGACATAATATCGAGATAACACTGAATCAAATGCCCTCTAAAAAACTATCTTGAGCACAGAGGTCTTTGAATAATCATGTTTGAATTGGGATTCGCCAATTTGCCAATTTCACCAATTTCAGGCACCATCAAATTAGTGGGCTGTTCATTCAATGACCTCCGTGAATCCTATAATCATGTATGAAGCTACATCTTCGTTCAGATCTGGCAACTACTAGGATTGGCATCATCATCATTATGCCTTCCATATGAGATCGTCTTCATGTGCGCACAATCTTCCTCCAGCTCATCAAGCACTGGAGTCCACTGAATCTTACTCGCAATTCAAATTATCGAACAAAATTATCATCGATTAATTAATTTTGAATTGAAATTATTGGTTCAATTGATTTGTTCACCGAATTTACTGAATTCATGCACCATCAATCCACTTCGTGGGTTGTTGACTCCATTACCTCGCACGAATCCTAGAAGCAATGCATGAAACTAAGCCATCATAACGGGTCCTGATCCACCACCACCACCATCATCATCCCCATATCTTAGTTTGCAATTCAAAATTTTCAGTTAAAATATATTCACTCAAAACCGAATTATCATTGGGTGATCAATTTTGAACTGAAATAATTAGTTCATTTGATTTGTTCGTCGATTTCACTAATTTCACGCACCATCAGTCACCATAGTGGGTGATTTCATGACCTCCCATGTATCCTAGAAACCATGATGAATCTAAGATATCTTCATTGGTTCTCATCCTAGACATTTTCAGTGTAACAACAACAATCTTCCTTTAGCCCATCTAACACTTGAGTCCATTAATCTTGATTGCATTTTGATTCCTCGGTTAATGTTTTTTCATACCAAATTATAGTTGGTTCATTGATTTAGAATTCAAATTATTAGTAAATTTGACTTGTATGAGATCCAATTCTGTCAAAGGTTCAATCACCATTGGACTAATTGTGGAAACCCAATTTAATCTTTGATTACATGCACCTGATTTACCGAATCTAATTAACTTCCCTAAGTTTTCAATATCGGTCCATTTAAATTTATATATTAAACTGATTCAATTTACAGAATTTTTGTTGAATCAATCCAAAGCAAACTCATAAAACAGAATACTCATTGGACTTGAGGAAGAAGAACAAATATCTGCAGTAGGAAAAAACATAAATAACAAACAAGCGAAGTCCAAGAATAAGGAAATTGGCTCAAGGATATCTAACACTAAAGAGATCGCAAAATTTTTCATTGTTAACCATGAACACATAAGTCTTTCACATACCTGTAACACCAACCAGTGAACAGCAAATTTCTCACACAACAGGTCTATCCTTTTCATCCAATATTAAAAGGTGCATGCTGATTCCATTGAAACATCACAAACGTTCTGCACTGCTTAAAGGTTAAACATTTTCCACTATTGAATGATCAGAAGATGTTTTCAATTAGATATCATAGTTATTAACTCTCAACCAGATTATGAAAGAATGGAAACAAACTCATGGAGGATTAACAGTTTGTTAATGCAAACTTGTAATTTTTAAACTACGAATGAAACTTTTCCACATGGGTTTTAAGGACATAACCATCCTATGCATTCTAAAACAGTTTCAATAAATCACTTAAAAGTTGGCATTAAAGAATGTCAAATAGATCCAATCATATCGGGTGACTCGTAACAATAAGAAGTTTCAAAATGAAAGTAATTGCCTGATTTGAAATTGACTAAGAAATGAGCCAAAAACTTAGATAAAACATTTAAAAAAATATTAGGGAAAATGATCAGATACCAAGATGCATTTCTCCTCACTACAAGTTCACTAATAAATTTGTTTATCCCTAACTCAACTATTTTCAAGAATTTAAAATGTTTAAGCTTTTTGAGATTATACATCAGCTCTAGAAAATGTTATCCAAAAGGCAACTTGTTTAGTTTACCACTAACCTCTAACTTCTACTAAACACATGAAATTTGGTAAGGCTTCAATTCAGTAGGGCATATGCTATGTTCGATAAACTAAGTACTCAATAAAAGATTCGAAGAAAGGGACAGGTAAAGCAAGTAAGATACATTAGTTCTTATAACAAGCAAATTTCACAAAAAAAATCATATTTTCTCAAAAAAATAATCTCAAAGAATGGGCTTCACAAAAACAGATAGCTACTACTTGATTCTGCACACTTCAATCCTTACTGGAAAGTAAAATACAAGTTACTATTATTGTACTCTAGAATAATGCCGATCTATGTGTATAACTCAAATTGAATACAATGAAGAGCAACAAACCTTTAACTAAACAAACATTCAGAAATAAAGGGCAAACATCTTTAAATTCAAGCAGAGCAGGAAGAAGTGTTCTCAAACCTATTGCAAACTTCATATCCGCTGCTGAGATTCGATCAACAGAGCATTAAGCATGATCTGGAGGGCAGTCTCATAAACCAACCCTTCATAATGCATTCCGTCAGTAGTGCACTTCTGTCCACAAATCCTGCTCAGTGAACCAATATCCAGTAGCAGAAATGGTCCGCCAGATTGCGTCAAAATCCCACTATAATCAACCTTCTGATAATAAGACTCCCAGATAACGTTCGTTAATCTCTCTTTCTTCTCTTCAGTATTAAGCATCGAATTCATCAATTTTGGCATGCCAAGCCAGAACATGTGTGGCGGCTGCATCACTAACCCTGAGGAGAAGGGAGAAACCAGCGATGCCCCAGATCTCCGCAAGGAGGTCAGAGCCTCCCCGTAATCCGATGCGTTGTTGACGTGAAGCATATGCCAAAGGCCGGATCCGGCAACAAGAAGCTCAGGAAGCCTGGAGACACTACGTAGCTGCCGGAGCACGGAGGTGATATTGGACTCAAATGGAGACCACAAGAAATCTAGTTTCACGCCCTGATCGGATATGTGAATATGATAGTCACTGTGCCGGCGGAAGAGATCCCCCTGAATGGCCTCCAGGGAGGAGGGCTCCAGCAACAGGCGGAGAAGCGCAAGGACGAAGAATCGCGCCTGTGAGTCACCGGCGACAATGATCCACGAACCGTTGAGCAACTCACCGACGTCGGATCGTGAGAGTTTCTGGAAATCGCAATCGGCGGGACGAGATCGGAAGCGGAGCCAATCAAAGGAGGAAGGGGCATCAGATGGGAAGAAGGACACATCGTGCAGGAATGACAGGCAGGAAGACGACCGAAAGGGCGGAGATGATGAATAGTAGGGCGAAAGGGAGGGGAAAATGAGATGAGAAGCGGCAGGGAAGTAGGGAGCGATATGGACCCCGACGGCGAGAGTGATGAAGAGGGCGCCGCTGAAGAAGAGCACCTTGTTCCGGCTGAGATGCCATCCGGCCATTCCCATAGGGACGAAGAGGACGACGCAGGCACAAAGCACGCCGAGCTGCGCCGCCGTCATGAGTCTCCGACTGCCGTCAGATCGCCGGGGTTGCCATCGATGATAGCAGAAGAAGGGCGATCAGGAGCTAACGTGCGCGGTGCGCCCCGTAGGGGGGGAGGGAGGGAGAGAGAGAGGGGGAAGAAGATGGGCGGTGAGCAGGAGCCATCACCCGCGATTGTTACAGTACAACAAAAATGGGCGGTTCATTTTAGAGAAAATGTGTTTGAGAGACTAACATGAGCCTCATTGAAAACCGGCGCATAGGCGATGAATTAGGTGCTTACTGGACCGGGTCTGTTCGGGAAGTAATCGGTTAGGTTTCGTCGTCCGAATCGGAGAACCAATTATGAGTTTTTTTCAACCGGTTCAATCAGTCGGCTCGTCTAGTTTATTATTTAAAAATAGTATTAATTTAAATAATAAATTTTTTAAAATAACATAAAATAATAAAAAAATTAGAATTGAATAATCAGACCAAAACTAAAATGATACTAATTTTAAAAACAATAATAATAATAATAATAATAATAATAATAATAATAATAAAATTTTTCTAATTATTCTACATAAATTTTAATATAAAAAAATATTATTTTATTTCACATATTCAATAATTTTTAATAAAAATATTAACTTTATTTCACATCCTAAACTAAAATATTATCAACTTTATTTCACGTCTTAGATCAAAATATTAAAATTTAGTATTTTGATCTAGGATGTGAAATAAAGTTGATATTTTTGTTAAAAATTATTGAGTATATGAAATAAAATAATATTTTTTTATATTAAAATTTATAAAGAATAATTAAAAAATTTTATTTATTATATTATTGTTATTATTTTTAAACTAATACTATTTTAGTCCTCACACCAAACAGACCCTAAATAGAAGTGTTAACAATTCTATATTTTTTTATTTCACTCTTTTGACAAAACAATTAGATATTAATAGATAAATTGCATTTAAATTTATAAGGTATTTGAATTTTTACACGATGATTCATAACGTTTTTGAGATCTTAGGATTTTCGTAGACTAGTCCTCAGATTTTAAGTAGTATACTTAGGCCTTATAGATTGTTGACTTATTATAATGCAGTATTTCTGTTACATAAAATATTATATTTACTTAGAATTATACATATAAAATATTAAAATATAGAGAAAATACATGATCATAGATCGCTAAATTCAAAGATTTAAATGCTTTAATTTAAAATTTATGGACCAGCATTCAAAATTTTTAAGACTTCAAAGAACTAAATGCTGTGATTCAAAATTTATATGTTAATATACAAAAATATTACTTAAAATCTTAGAGACTTAAATGCAATTTATACTTTTCATTTGTATTTCAATATTAGGAAAAATTATTAGATGCGGACAGCGTACCGTTCGGACGCCCAATCAGAGAGCGCTATGTGTGCCCGGACCCAGCTGTATGGCACACGTGGCGCCCTCTGATTGAATTCCGGACGATACGCTGTCCGAACCCAATAACTTCTCCAGCACTAGACTTCAGTGCAACGGCAATTCTAGTAATTGGGCCTTCAATTTTTTTTATTTTTATTTTTGGTCCCTGTACTTTATGAATTTCATTTGCATTTACATGCCAAAGTAGTTGGAATAAAAAAATATGCCAACTCCGTGACAAAATCAAAGTTTATTGCTGAAAAATTTCTATAGTTAACTATTAATTAAATTTTAAAAAAAATTTATAATAATAAAGATCTCTAAATTAAAATTAATTATTATATAAATAATTTAAATAAATAATTTTTATCAAAATCTAAAAAAATATTTTACTGTCATATTTTTTAAATTCTAAATTTATTTTTTATGTCATCCTTCTTGGCAGAAGCAAGTAGGGGTAAGAACTATTCGAGTTCGAGCCGAGCCAGGAATAGCTCAAATTGGGCTCGTATCAATTTGATTCGAGTTCGAGCTGGTTCATTTCAACTTCGAGTTAACTCGAGCTTTAATCGAGTCAACTCAAACCCCTCATAAAGTTAAATTTTTTCTTTAAAAAATGATTTTATTAGAATTTTAAATTAGATTAATTATGCCTACTAAACCACCTAACAGTTATCCTAACTACAATTAGTATATACTTTTATAAAAATAATAAATATTACAATAAATGATTGAATATATTATTAATATTTTAAAAAAAGTAGAGATCTAGTCAATTCAATCCTATCTGACTATGACCTGTGGCTTGGCTCAATAATTTGAGCCACGCTCGATTCAAGCTAAATATCAATCCGATTATTGATCTTCGAACCAAACTCTCACTCTTAGGAGCCAGTAGAGGGGCTGGGGGCCACTTGCCGCCGGCCCTTCTCTCTCGTGCGAAAAGGCGGACCAATGCCTTCCGGCTCGAGAGAGATTTTTAATTTTATAGGATAAAATTTAAAACTCATAAAATAACACTGACAGGATTCAAATTTTATATCAATTAAAATTTAAAAATATTTTAATAAAATTTTTAAGCTTATAAAATATAATATTATTATAAATTAACTATAATAACATTTCCATAATTAACTCAAAAATCCAATAAATAGTTAGAAGCGTAACCAGTAATCAAATAGTTGATGCCAGGTGTCACAATTTGATTGGGTTCGTAATGAAAATCTAGTAATGCTAATTAATTAAAGCTAAACCCTCCCGGAAATCCAAACTGAATTGACGTATTTTTTACATTTTTAGTCGTTACGGAAGCAGCAGCAGAAATTGGGTGTTGAACGAGAATTCATAATATTTTAGAAAGGGATGCAAAATCTAAAATATTTCAAAAAAAAAAAATTTATATAAATCGATCATATAAATATATACATATAAATATATATATATATATGTGTGTGTGTTTACACTTGAATTTGATGTTACATCTCAACTGTACACGTAGTACCTGAAGGCTTTTCAAATTTTATTTACCTGTTATTGTGTACGATGTTTAGCTAATTATGTTCATCTTTACTTCTGCAGAAATTTCCAATCATCAAAAATGATATATGACTTCATGTTGTTAATGTCGATTATGATATTTAGTTATCTATAATAGTCGTTGTTACCCAACTGGATGGAGACTGCGGTGTCGGCATCATGTATGCTCAATTTCTACGTTAGAACCTTTTTCATTTCCAATTAACTAGAAATTGCAGGTGTCCTGTCGTCCGCCTAACAGATCAAGAATGCATGTATTCTCTTCTTAACACTAGTAACGATCTCCTTGGAACCGGCAGTTATAGTCTGTTTTAACCTGCAATTTACAGAATATCACTTTAGCTCATCTATAAATACCTATTGGCTGAGTTTCAAATAATAAAAATCAACAGTCGATAAGAGAGAAGCAAGCTTTATATTTTTTTCTTTTTTTCTTTTTGTATTGGTCTTTTGACTAAAATCTTTTGAGTTCTAGTAAAAAAAATTTCTCTAGCTTCTAGGTAGACGTAGGGGAAGCTATTTCTGAACCCTTACATCTTTTAGTGTTCTTCTGGATGATTTTTGCCTCCTCTATGTTAGTATTTTGGGTAAAAAATATTACGTACCGCTAATCCTCAGAAATCTATCTTTCTCCGTCAACAATATGTATTTTTTTTTGAGAATATATATATATATATATATATATATATATTAATAACTCAAAAAAGTGCTACAATGTTTTGTTGGCTTCATCGAACTTGATTAGTGTTGTTCATTTGAGAGTTTTAGAGTGCACTGCACATAGTGCAACGTCCTGGCCTAAGAGGAACTGGAGTGATATCGCCAGGTATTGCCCTAAGAGAAAGAAATCACTAGAGCACAGTGTTACTCCTGGCAGGCCTCTAAATCGATAAATAATGGTGAGAGGAGCATAAAAATGAATCATCTCACATTAAAAAGAGAGAGAGAGAGAAAATCCTAAGCTACATAAGTATATAATGTGATTCTAAATAATAAAATATTTTGAGATAAAACTGTGAGAGTACTAATGATGAAAAACTTTATAGTTAAGTATCAATTAAGTGTGCTTAGGCTAAAATAGTACTAGAATAGGTGACCTTCTAGAAAGTATTCAATTCATGAAGTTACCTAAAGTCAAAATGAACAATACCTCTATATTTAAATCCCAAGATATTACACATAAATTTATGTTTTTTTAATAATTAAATTTCTCATATATTTCTGAGGTTACGAGGTAAAATTAGTTAGTTCTTTTGAATATATATTTGTCAGCAATATTTGAATAGTAGCACGAGGGTATTGAATTTCAAGTATTATTGTCATCTCGTGATCTTCTCCCATAATTTATTGCATGGCAAGTTCAAGATGATGGAAAGCTATAAAAAACTTAATAATATGATGATAGAAATAATTATATTTACTTTCAAAGCTTATTAAAAGAGTACTAGATCTTATAGGATTTGGTTTTTCTCTCGAAAAATAATGAGAATTGAGGTGCTAGTCTTCACAAGAGAATAGTTTAACCATGCTATTCAACCCCCACCTCTCACTGCCTCCCCCCACTCACCCTTCTCTCTTTGTGGCAATCATGCATGCTACCAGCATGTTTTGACGACCAATCACTAACGGCTTTGCGACAATGATAGTAGAGGAGGAGAAGGCTGCAGGAAAGTGAGGTGGCGATGATGGAGGAGGTCACAAAATGAAGAAAGAGTGGAGAGAAAATATGATAGAATACATATTCTTGAGAATATAAAAAATATGAAGGGTAAGATCTATAATATATTAGTAATAACTATAAATAGATTCGTTTGTAATATTAAGTATACTTTATATAATAATTTATTAGAAAATGTTTAAAAATTATAAATTAAAATATAATTAGGTTTTAATTATAATTTTTTTTTAGTAATTAATCATAGTAATAATAATAAATGTTTTGACAGAATAATAATAGTAATAATATATTTTTGATAATGTGAATAATAATAATAATAATTGGATGTGAATTGTAGGTGAAAACGAAGTCCCAGCTCCCTGCGTACGCTCGCTGCAGAAAACTCCCCCCAACCCCTTTAAATACCCCTAATCGGAAACCCTAACCCTAACCCTAGTACTCAAGGCGGCCGCCCTGAAATCAGAGTGCAAAATGGTCCTCCGCCTCTCCACTCTTCTCCTCCTCTTCATCTTCAACCTCTCCTCCGCCGCCCGCTTCTCCCCCCTTCTGGGCCAGTGCAGCCCCGCCGGCTACCTCCGCGGTGAATCCGGCCCCTGCAACACCGAGCACGAATCCAGCTGCTGCCAGCCCGGGCAGATGTATCCCCAGTACAGCTGCTCGCCGGACATCTCCGGCGACGGAACGCAGGCCACGTTGACCATCAACAGCTTCGCCGAAGGCGGCGACGGCGGCGGCCCGTCGAAATGTGATAATAATTACCATAGCGACGACGAGATGGTGGTGGCGCTCTCCACCGGATGGTACGATTACGGTAGCCGCTGCCTGAAGAAGATTAGGATTAGCGCCAACGGGATATCCGTGCTGGCGAAGGTGGTGGACGAGTGCGACTCGATGAACGGTTGCGATTCCGGACATGATTTCCAGCCGCCATGCGCCAATGATATCGTGGATGCTTCGCCGGCGGTGTGGGAGGCGTTGGAGATGAACGGCGATGATGTGGGGTCGTACACGATCACGTGGTCCGACGTTTGAATGGGATCTGAGCGACTCGCAGCTGAAATACCACATTTGTATCTATAACTACAATATATACAAGGGATGCTCTATAATATATATATAT
>JAEMOT010000387.1:7298-60708 GCA_019297695.1 Apostasia ramifera
ATAGGGACCCCGATGTTATAATTTAAAAAACGTGGACCTGTGTGATAATAACCCTTAAACTCAGGGACCTGGGTGTAATTTTCCCTAATATATATATATATAGTGTAAAGTAGTGTACAGTAAGTGGTATATATGATGTATATATATATATACATATAAATATATATACATATATATAATGCAATATGTATAATATAGTAATGCAGTATAGTATATGGCATGTAGCATGGTCATTTAGTAATGTAAATGTAGCATGTACTGTAGTCTAGTGTAATAGTAGTAACGCAATGTAGTATATAGTATCATATGTAGTGTAGTGCAATATTATCGTATAATATAGTGTAATATATTATTGTGTAACGTATTATTGTGTAACATAGTGTAGTTTAGCATTTAGTATGTAATATATTGTAGTGTGATGTAGTATATGAGTAATATAATGTAGTGTAGTATAATATAATAATATAATATGTAGTAATATAATGTAATACGTATAATATCGTATTATAGTATGTAGTATGTAGTGCAGTAATATAGTAATGTAGTTATAGTATGTAATGCGGTATAATTATAGTGTGTAGACTTATAGTATAATATAATGTAACATGACATTTAGTATGTAGTATAGTAATATAGCAATGTGAATATAGCAATTAGTGTATTGTAGTACCATAGCATAATATAATGTAGTGTAGTGATATAGTAATATTGTGTGTAGTATATTACGTTATATATGATGTAGCAATGTAGTATACAACATAATAAAGTGCAATGTATATACTATGTAGTTACTACATACTTCACTACATGACATATGCTCCTTCCCTCCAATGCCAAACAGAATGCCGATGACATAACTAATCAACCAGTCTGCACCACGTAAAAGGGAAAGGAGAGAGAAGAGAAAGAAAGAGGGGTGGAGAGAGAGAGAGAAAAGACATAAAAGTGCCATTTGAAAATTAAATGATATGTTAAGAATAAAATTGAGATATTATAGGAGATAACGATGGAAAAACCTTAAAGTAATATTAGGTTAATTACAATTACCTAGCAGAAGATTTTTAAAAATCATAAACTAAAGTGAAATTATAGATAAACTCTTAAGAGCCTATTAGTAATTTACTCATAAAAATTAATTGTATATATTAAGGTTTATGTAATATCCAAAATAAAATTAAGCATTATACTACAATAAGTGAAGTATGCCAAATAAAATTAGCTCTAATACATTTATGAAAAAAAATGCTATGCAGCATCATTATCCTGAATAGTAACCCAAGAACTACTTTAAACTTAATCCATTTCGATTAATCCTAAAAGTAACTTTTTTATGAACATAAGCAATAAAATGTGAGTTTGTTAAAAAGAAAACACAAGCAAAGACACAAAAATACTAACAAGTACTGGCATCAATAAAACAAATACCTGAAGCACGGAATGCTCTAGGCTATCGTTACCATTTGCAAAGCCAATCGGGTTGGCAACTTCGTCTGAAAATTGCATTTAGGTTGGTTAAGAATCACAAATATTAAAAAGGAAAAAAAAAAATATATATATATATATATACAAAGAATCAATTAGAAGAAGAAACTGATGCAAGGATTCCATGTACATACCATCATTGACCAAACCTTGGTCATCAAAAACCCAACTATTTTCCTCTTCATCACCTAAAAATAGAAAGATTTAACACAAAACATCATTGTCTATATGTTTGTAGTTACATATGACATATAACTCCCCAGCTACAATTACCTTCCATGGGCTCCGGATTGAGTTCAGCACAATGACAAAATATGTCAAACAGATTATCCACTATAATGGCTAGAGTTAAACACTTTGATAAACCTCGAGAAGAAACATACTATCATAACAAGAAAGCCAAAAGGCTCTGAATGTACATCTTCATAAAAATGGCAAAGATCTTCATTCTGAAAGATACTGCTTTTCAAATATCATATTTTGAAAGATCAAGTGAATCCATAGCACTAAACCTGCTTTAGCTTATTCCAAAATTTGGTCACCCAAAAAAGTTAAAGCCAGAATGGTTACAAGTCAAACTACTACCTTCTAAAGTTTGCAGGTGACTTTACGAAAAACAATGGAAGCATTTGCTTCTTTATATTAAACAAATATTTGACCTATCATCATCATACTTATCCAAACAAGTCAGTTCGCTTTATGAATCATATTTTGCCAATTAATTATGTGCAATGCAACCTGTGGTGTTAGCTCTAGATTATCTCAATCTATTTGTATAAGAAACAAACCAAATTATTTCTTCCCTTCAACTAAAATATTAGCAAATTAGTTTAGTGGTGCCCCCTCTTTTCTATATTGTCATGTCCATAACACTCATGACAACTCTCAAAAGACCCATCAAAAGCATAAAAATTAAGAGCTCAAAGTCAATCATACTTCAAATAGTAGTGATACTCTTACAGAGCTTACTTATAGATTTCAGTTATTCATGCCATCTAATCGCTGTAAATACCTCAACAGAGAATTAAATGACAATTTTAGAAGAAAACAATAAGAAACTCGTGCAATCAGTAAGCCGAAACATGACTAAGAATATTACAACTACCTCATGAAGAAATCAACGGGAAACTTTCAACAAAAATAATAGTACATTACCATAGTGTCTTACCATGCAAGAAGAAAAGGTACATTGAACCTAGATACCTACAAATATAACAAGTTTGAAACGTTCAAAAGAAGGGGAAGAAGTACCTAAGTATCAATGTACTAGTCAAGATGGACCTGTTAAATATATACTATTACGCAAGAAAAATTAAAAACTAAAATAAAACCGTGAATATGCATTGAATACATCAACAATGTCTATTGACAAACGCAATATCGAAGTACAATACGTTTTACAGAAAAACAACAATAAATAAGCAAGAAGTGCATCTTAAAGCAAGCCAAAGCATCACTAGTATGACTAAAAATGCAATCAATTAAAAACTTCTGAAGCCAGATTGTAACAAACGAAGAAAAAATGATTAAATGATTTATTATCCAATAAAAATTAGGTGACTCAAGGATACGTTGATTGGAATCAGATGGCACAATTCTCATCTCTGTTATCTGTGATATATCAATGTCTGCAGCGCAATCAGCATCCGAATTATCAGACTCGTTATCTTCAGCAGCTTCAGTCTCAATCTACAAAAAATTAAAAAATCAAATTTCAGAAAAAAAATAAAAAGCAAAAAAATAAATAATCAAAATTCACACTGGAGAATATTTCATAAACAAAATATACATTCGAGTTTCAAAATACAGGTATTTCATTCCATGAATGATGAATTCCAACATAAAAAATGTTTCAAATCATGACATATCACATGGATGGCTTATTAAGACCCTTTTTTTTGGCCTAGCGATTTAGTACAAAATCAAGCAAAAATCTAACTGAAGAGTCTTGAACTTTTTGTTTTTTTCCATTAAACTGATATTCATAACTCTAAGGAAGTGCCACTTAATGGCAAAAATATAAAATTATTGACTTGATAGCATGCAGAATTGGATAGAATAATGTAAACAAAAGACTAATAGACAAAAGAATTACAAAATGAAGAAATTAATAAGGTGGAAAAAACCAGAAGGGCTTCACTGAGGGAGAAATAATGGCCAGTCCAGTAAACATGGATAACAAAATCTTAGCAACTAGTAAGAAACCACACATCCATTCACCTTAGAACACTATCATGTCTTGAAGAAGACATTAGAAAACTGATCAACTGATGTTGGTCGATTGACATCTTATTGATATTGGAAAGAAGATGAAAGGTTTAAGGTCTCCACTTATATGAAATCCCTGATTTCCTGCTTCAATTAAATTCAGTTTTGTAGCACCAAAAGAAGGCAAGGGCTATGAGACATGAATACAACAATGTCGTACTCTATGAAAACAGGAAATAAACAAAAAAAATCAATTATTTCATTTATACTACCGCTTTAAGAGGTCGTTGGAACAAGGAAACTAGAATAACCTCACCTTTTCAAAAAGAGAAAGGTGATCCATAAATTACATCGACATAAGCATTTGAAATTGCAACATCACCAATATATATGAATCACATGTTGTCCCTCTCTATGCAAGGAGAAAACTTAGAAAGAACAGAAAAGGTTGAATTTGCAAAAGTATTCTTAGGAAGTTAAGCACAATAAAATGAATAGAAATTTGTTTCCTCTCAAATATTTCTACTTAATGATACATTTAGATAATATTGTGAAAAATTACAAAATAACCACTCTAAACTGCCATCTCGATGTTATCCAAAATTGGGTGACATCTAGATGTCACCCTAATTGTGATTCAAGGAGGTGAAGTTGGATTGATTTTGTATTATTTAACATTAAACCAAACAAACAATAGTTTAGAGATAATATAGACATTTAAATATTATTTATATTTAGATAGCATTGAACCAAACACCACCTAAATCAATATAGGAAAACAAAATCTTGTTCATCTTTAAGTTAGAAAAGATCAATAACTCAACGGCACATACATTCAGTGCAGTGATAAAAAAAATTCCTTTGTCAAACTTGCATAAGCATGACGAAAAGACAATCAAAAATGAATAAAAAAAAAAACAAAGCAACTACCTAAATTTTCCGATATGTCAAAGATAGGTCAACAAAGTAAAGGGAGCATTAATAGTAATTGGATTGGTACTATGAAGTTGAAAGATCAAATTATTAACCAGGGACCGAATAAAACTCATACTTGCATCCAAATCAAATATTTCGTAGGGTAAAGAAGCCAGGGGTACCTGACAGTAGATACAGGGCAAAGGGTAAGCCTCGGGATCCCTCGATACCGCGTGAAGGGAAATAGACAAGAAGCCAACCGCATAGCCCTTAGCCCTATCGGTGTCGCTCAACCACATCACCCTCCTTTTTCGAAGAAAGTAGGATAAGTAAATGAACTGGCCTCCAAGTGGATTAGGGGAAGAAGAATAAGATAGAAACAGAGACGGACATACTTCGTAGAAATGAAAAGCGTGCCAGGTGATTCCGGAGAGTGGCGACCGAGGGCGATGGCTACGCCGGGCTGCACGAGCATGAGCTCCTCGCCGCCATTCGAGTCCAGCGGAGGTTGTCCTCTTCCTTCACCAACACGCTCGGCCAAGTACTGAACCCCTAGAACCATGGCGATCGAGCTTGCGACTGCCTATTCTTCCCTTACGGAGTCGGGGACTTCGATTCCTCGCTCTTTCCCTCCTCTTCGACAATATGCAGCCCTTGGTCCCCTGCTCCTTCATAGCGCGGTTTTAACGATTAATTTTCATAATTTTAATATTTTTTATAAATTTTAAATTAAATTTATTAATACTAATTATTAATTTTTTTAAAAAAAATAATTAATATATTTTATTTTTTTAAATATATAAATATCATAAAATATTATAAAATATATTAATTAAAATTATTAAAAATTTATCTAATTTTTAAAGCCGAATTTTCGATAGTTTCAATCGAAATCGGTCAAAATTGTAAAATCAAAATTCAATAATTTTTTCATATTTTTTTTCCACCAAAGCCAATCTGAAGGTAGCGAAATTCAGATGTTTCAATTAAATTTTAATAAATTAATTAATAAAATGGACGGTGAATCAAAGATCTAATTATTAAATTATTTAGTATATTAAATTTAAAATCTATTGAATTAAACATGTAATTCATTGTTATTTACTAATAATGATTTTTAAATTATAATTAATTAATTTATTAATCAGTTAATGAGATAACGCAGCATTTTTTTCAGCCAAATTACGAATTCCATGTTGTAACTTTCATGCATGAAATGTGATGCTTTGTGGAGCTGGTTATTATTATTATTATTATTTATATAATTAAATATTACTATTATATAAAAATAATAAAAAATAATAATCCAACGTCACTTTATTTCATTGCAATTTGAGTGGAATTTAAATGTAATTTTAAAATAATAATATTATAATTTTATAAATATTTTAAATTAAATAATTAATTTTTTAAATAATATAACAGGACAACACAATAATATTGAACCAACCTCGTGATTTATCATTATTAGTGCAAATTTTCAAAATTTTACAATAACATTTTTCTAAGATATAAAATAAAATAAATTTTAATTTAAGATAAATTGCAATATGATTCCTCTAATTTAGGCATATAAGTATTAATTTCTTCTCTCAAGGCTTGTTATTGTATAGCCTTTTTTGACATTTTTATCTCGATTCGTTAGTTTTCAAAATTATCAGACTTTATAATACGTATCTGTAGGCTTTGATCACATGAATCCCCTAATTTTAAACATATTCTATAGAATTTAATGCAAGTTAATTTATGTATTTTTTTCATATCTTTCATAATATTTTAAAGACTTTGATTACCAACATATAAATACGAAACATGTTATGGTATTTCTGTAAAATAAAAAATTTTAGTTGCAAATGTGTAATTTATCACGTATATAATATATAATTATTACATAAAAAATTATTTGAATGTCACTAAAATTTCTCATACATATATTTTTTAGATTTGAGATGCCATTATATAAAAGTGTTTCTGTCAATTTTTGAGAAATAAAAAATATTTCACATCAAAATTTTTTAGCCAATAAAATCTTTTAAATATTAAAAAAATTGTCATTTATCGATTGGTCAGCATCTCTCAAGAATATTTTATTAGCAATATCAAAAAAATTATTTATATACCACCAAAAATTTTAGTATTTATATATTTAATATCACAAGTTTAATGTTTATATATACGCTAATCATCCCAGCAGTAATATTTATTTATCTGTATATTTTTATGGCTAATTTTAAATTTATAAAGTTGAAATAATTTATAGAAAAAATTAAATCTGTCGATATAAAACTACCGAAGCTGGTAACTTCAACTTGTAACTGAAATTAAACTTAAATTTTAAAACCCTGATTTCAATATATATTTGTATATTATATTAATAAAATATTTTTAAAAATGTCAAAATAATTGACTAAAAATAGTTATATGTAAATACGAAGATTTTAATATGAAATATATAAATATCAAAGCCATTAGTCCAATGATTTTAGTTGCCTGCAGTAATAGGTCACTGATAACCAAATTCAGCGTCATAATTTTGGAATCAATAGATTTTGATTTTTTATTTTGATTTTTTTATTTTTGATTTTGTTTTTTTCTTTTATTTTTTAATAAAAATCAATAGATTTTTATTTGGGAGGTCAAATAAAAATTTTAATTAAATTTATTTAAACTTTAGGATGATTTATTTATTGAGGATGTGCGGTCTACTGTTTATTTGAAATCGGGAGCGACGATAAAATTTCCCCTCTCTCTCTCTCTCTCTCGTCATCGGTTACCTTTAAATTGTGCGCAAATTTCCCTTCTGATCGCGGCAGTGCGAACTTCGTCGACGCACCTTTGCGTTCCCTCAAAAACCGCTCACGAGTCTTGGGGGCCTTTGGGCGAGGGGGAGGAATCGGTTATTTCTATAAATTCGGCAGAGAGAGCAGGAAGACGACGGTGAGAAGGGGTTTCTTGTGCCTATCTCCTTCTCACTTGAACCCCGATTTCCAATCCGGAGCCGCTTCATCTTCAGCGATTCTGGGATTCTAGGGTTTCCGCAGTGCACCGCCGATAAGAGGTCAGGTGAGGAAAGTATTTTTAATGGCGCGTCCTTATTTGGCTTGGTTTTCGAGTTCTAGATTTGCGATTTGGTCGTCCATATCTTTAATACCCATCTAATGGCTGTTCTTGTATTTTTTGGGTTTGAAAAGATTTGGTATTTGGAGCCTGCCAATTGGATCATTATCATGGAAATATTGGTTTCTGTTAATGTTGCTGAGATACCTGACAGAAACTGCTGTTTCACTTGGAGGTCTTGATTTTTTTTTAAAGGTTGAACTGATTCTGAGTGGCGACAAATCTATACGGCATAATGCGCGGTGGAAAAAAATTACGTTAATGTTGTAATTGTAGGTATTTAGTAAAGTTTTCATATAGGGAAAAGGATATGGCTATAATATGGTGTTACTGTTGTTTTGTGGTATATAAAATGACAGTGAGCCCAAATTTCTTTTGGTAGTATTTTCCATTAATTTTCTAAGCTGGAGACTTGTAAATTAATGTCTGTTACTGGAATAGGCTGTGGGGATGTATCTAGTTTTGTTTCTGCATCGTTGAAGATGACAAATAATCCTAATTTTGTCTACCAATATTCACAAGTTTGTATGTTTGTGTGTGGATGTCCTAATAACTTTTGTAACTAGTGTGTTGTGACTAGACCTATCCAATAGAAAAGATTATGAAAAGTTTGGCAAAATAACCTATGTGCTAAACTGAAGAGTGAATAGGTTTTGGTTTCACATATGTTCTGTTGTTTTAATAATTTCCAATCAATTATGAGCAATGCAAAAGTAATTCCTAGGTGTGATAATTTTAGGTATTGTAGTTCTATTGTCTGAAGAAATGGAGATTAGATAAGGACATGGTGGATAGAATTAAAGTTGTCTCAAATGGATAAGTATCTTAGCAGTAAAGAACTAGCAACAATCTTAGTATTGTTGGAATGAGAAATTAACAATAGATGTATCGTAAGATCAGAAAAGAAGAAGTACAAAATTCTTATACCAGAGAGAATATTGAAGTTACATTTATCGAAATATAAGTTGTAGAAAATGCAGTTTCATGATATGGGCTTCTACAATGTAGGGGGCACCACTTAAATTGGTCTAGAACATTTTGGTGAAAGAAATCGTCAAACATTTCAGGAAAGAAATACACGAAAAAGTAAAAAAATCCCCTGTTTGATAGCTGATTAGGATTTTAAGCATCTATAATTGACTTTATTCATTAGTCAGATTAAGATTGATTGTTGCTTCGATAATTGGATTAACTTATAATATTGTTTGCTAGCTAGATTCTCATTATTCCCTTTTTATATAGGATTGAGCTGATTCCTGGTGTCAGTTTATTAAAGTATATTAAGCTTTATAATGGATTTGCCTATAACATTCAACTGTTCTAGAGGTTTTGTTTAAGGAAATTTGTTGGTCCATAAAAGCTGGATAAGATGTCTTCTACCACACCTTTTAACTATTTTTGGCTAGATTAATCAGTCTTTTTTTGCCAATATCCAAAATATTTTTTATATCAGAATAATATCATGCCAAATGTTTTTCATCAATCAATTGTTGAATTACACAAATTAAGCAATAATAAGGTTGGTAAAACAAGCATCTCTTTTAAATGTGATGGATTTAGTCCTTAATTTACCCAGCAGGCTTAGTAGGATTAGTCCTGCAAATCCTCTTTAATCAAATTGTGGTGGAACAAATTAGATGGGAATTCAAATTGGGGGAAAAACTGTTTGCCTATTTGGATTAGGATTAGGCAGATTGAGCTTGCTTGATCCGATCAGGCAGAGTCTAATCCACTCATCAAACTGCCTCAAAATTTAAATTTTTTAAATGTTATACAAAAAGATATGGATCAGCTAGAGTTCACCATTGTCCATGGGTTTCATTGGAGAAGATTAATTGGCAGAGTTCATAAAACCAAACCAAAATTTTGTGATGAAGCTGATTATGTTGATGATGATGCATTGTGTTGTTTTTACATGCATTCAAATGCCAAGATTTTCAATTATAGAGGATCATATTAATCATTGTATTTGAAAATCTGTCCCTCTACTGGAATCAATTATTGTTTTAGTCCGCTCTTTTCCTCTCACTACCTTCACTTGTCTAGTTTTTAATGTATTGCAGGTTAAGTTCTATTTCGTTGCATTAGATGTCTAGACAGTCAACATCTATTTGTTTATGAATTAGCAATAATGTCCTTATTGAACCATGTGGAGCAACTCCTGGTCGCAAGAATTTCTTTTAACGTCTGAATTTCATATTCGAAAGTCATGGCAAAACTTGGAACATTTGGACGCAGGTCTGTATGCTGAAGATGCTTTAGTATTGTCATTAATGTTAACTGTATAAAGAACATTATCTTTAGTTTGAGGAACAGTTACAGTATGCTGTAATACTGAATTGGCTGTGTGATGCAGTGGATTTATCAGGAAAAGTAGTGATAGTATGAAGCTAATCATGACAACTTTTGTTGGATTTTTACTTGGCTTCTTGATTGGAATTTCGTTCCCCGCAGTTAGCATTACTAAGGTAATGTGATTGATATTTTAGTGGATATTTTCAATGCTTCAATGCTCGTTGATATTGTTTCTTTTATGTTGATGTGCCAGCTTCACTTTCCTTCTAGCATTATTTCATATATTGAGGACAGAAATTCAGGCCTCAAAACTCAAGCCTTGCTGAACCAAGCTTGGACATCTACACATAAAAATAATTCTATGCTAAATCCAAATAGTACTGCAAAGGTAATTTTATTTTCCTGGGGATGTTATTTCTTTGTATGTTGTAGAAGGAACTTCTACCTTTTCTCAAAAAGAAAAAAGGAGGAAGGAACTTCTACCTTTTCTCAAAAAGAAAAAAGGATGAAGGAACTTCTGCACTAATGGTCAGTTGCTTGTAAAGTTTGAAGTACATATTTTGAAGCCGAAAAGAGCATCTTGAATAAAAGGGATTCTGCAGACAAAGCTTTAATGGATTTTTGTTACGAATGATCAATCAGGAATGATTATATTTTTATAAAGTTGCTTGCAACAATTTGGTTAGAAATTTCAAAGTTGTAATAACAACATGAAAATTAGTTGGAGTCTAAGCAGTTTGCAAGCTGATCATCCAGAGAGATGATCTTCAGTCATCATTTTTTTTTAAACGTTTTTCAGTCATCATTAGAATTACTTATGCTGGGGCTTCTCTTTTCTGGATCTTGATACTAATAGCTCTTTCATGTTCTGAACTGATAGTTTCTGCTGCTTTTATTTCAGAGCACATTCTCGTGGTCATTTTCTTTCTTTCCCCTGAGAATACTACACTATTCTCTTTGCCCCACTCTCTTTCTGCCTACTATTGTTTCAATATTTTATGTTGAATGGAATGACCTTTGAATATCCATATGCTTTGGTGTAGATTTATGTTCCTACAAATCCTAAAGGAGCAGAAAGACTGGCACCAGGTATTGTTGTACCTGAATCTGATTTTTATCTGCGACGATTATGGGGTGATCCAAGTGAGGTATGTTTTAGTTTATTTTGTATTTTTCATTTGCCTATATGCTGTGTTATTCATTTGTATGTATACTTTGTTGTATCTCAGGCATAATCAATGAACTAGGTTTATCTTTCATACGCATCAATATGAATTTTCTTTCTTAATCTGTATGAAACTATATGTACATGTATAAATACATTGAAGTTGAAATTAAAAATTTATCATGAACTTGACCTCATTAGCCTTGCCAATGCAAATACTCTATCATGGACATTGATTTATTGCTAACACCACTTAATGGTAAATGTCGTTATAATTTGCTACCTCGAGATCAGTATGATAACTTTCTACTATCATATCATGTATAGGCCTGTACTTTTAGTTTGAAAAATGCTATGATGACAGACATACAAAAAACACATAAGACATAGGAAACAGTGGATTATTATTTTTGAATCTTCATGCGTTGCAATGATAGGAATTCTTAAACGTGCATATCTTTTCTGAAGTGATCATGTGTTTTATTGTTGTTCTTTGTGTAGTCTTGATCTAGCACAATACACTGCCTGCAACTTTTGTATAATGATGGACATCATTATATATTGTTATTCAGTATTTCATGGATTTGTGCATATCTTTATCATCTTTATTCTCTTTTTGTTATTAATGGTCTTTGTTGTTCACTGCGGCAGGATATAACTACAGAGCAAAAGTATCTAGTAGCATTTACAGTTGGATTTGAGCAGAAAAACAATATTGATGCAGCAGTGAAAAAGGTGAACACGGATCATTTGGGGAATCCTCCTAACATATGTCAAATTGATGCACTAGCGTAATGAATACAATTGTTGATGTATGGATGAATGAAAAACCTAATGCAGTTCAACTTTAAAAAAAAAAACATAATGTTGTTCATTTCACGAATTAGCATTGGGATTGTTTTAAGTTTGCAGTGGCTATTCAAATCAGGGAAAGCAAGATTGATAATATCCTGAGTAGATTGTCATTGTCTATGCAAACAATAACAATATGAGACTGTCTAAACTGATTAAATCAACCATTCCAGCAGCATTGTAGAAACTAAATAGTTTGAAGGCCTTTTGGCTTATTAAGTGAAATAGATGATTTATCTACTTTAGCATAATTGATTATATTTATTCTTAGGACATAACCTACAAGCTTAAACTTTAAGTCAGTAGATAAATAGAGATTTAAATCGGTATTAGTCAGGTCTCAAGTTTGAACTCTCGTAATTCCCATTTATCTCTGGCATAAAGTTTAAGAAAAAATTCTTATGTTGAATTCTACACTGCAAAGCAAGTAAGTTTGCGTATGAGGGGATATATTAGAATATAAAATTATTCCTAGGACATAATTTACAAAGTTGAGTTTTTAGGTCAGTTGATAACTAGAGATTTAACATGAGTATATGATTATCATTTTGTCTTACATGGAGTCCTTGGAAACATGATTGATTATGTTGATTGCCATTGTCTTCCACTATTACTTCCACATTAATATTTGCATATTCCACTGTCATATCTGTCTATACCAATAAGTTTGTTCTATTATCAGATATATGCTAATTTTGCATTCTTTTTAATAAGACCGCTTGTTAATTAATTTTTTTTGTTTTACTTCTCATCCGTGTGAGTGTAGACATCCACTCATTTTTGTGCTGTCAAGTTTTATTGTTGGCTATTTATCTACTGCTAGACTTCAGATCCAGATGATAAAGTTAGTCTAATTATTGTTTTTCTAAAGCTTTTCTTCAACTTTCTGAGATATTTGCACAAAACACTCTAGAGATATTTCTTCATTTGATTTGAACTGCTCAACTTTAACTATATCAGTGATCTTTTTTGTTGGTTATGTAATTTCAAGTAACATTTTATGCATTCTATGTTTTTTTTTTATTTCTATTCCTTTTCTTTTATGGTTATGTTCATCTGACTGTTGAAGATATTGCTGCAGTTCTCAGAAAATTTCACCATCATTTTATTTCATTATGATGGGCGGACTAGTGAATGGGATGAATTTGAGTGGTCAAAACGTGCCATCCATGTGAGCGCAAGGAAGCAGACTAAGTGGTGAGATACAAATGATACTTATATCTACAAAGTTAGATGTGTTCAGCACATTTTTTATGACGTTATATTTTATCAAATTTGTGACAATGCTATCTTGTTGTAGGTGGTATGCCAAACGTTTTTTGCAACCTGACATAGTTGCTCCTTATGAATATATCTTTATTTGGGATGAAGATCTTGGAGTTGAGCATTTTAATGGAGAAGAGTGAGTGTTGACAATGCTGCTGAATATGATTTCATCTACAAGTTCTGCTATGAATTATTTGGTTTTCTAGGTACATTAAGTTGGTGAGGAAGCATGGTTTGGAAATTTCACAACCAGGCTTGGAGCCCAACAATGGTTTGACTTGGCAAATGACTAAAAGGAGAGGCGACCGTGAGGTCCACAAGTGAGTACTGTTTTAGTGAACAGTTTCTTGCTACTCTCTCTTATTTGTTTGAAATTCTAGGCCTGTTTGGAACAAAATTTAAAAAGCTTTGGAAGAGGGCTTTTTTGGCTTTTTTTTAGATATGTGTATGATGAAAAATAAAATTTATTATGTTAAAAATTATGTAGGATATGAAATAAAATTAATTGATATTTTAAAGATTATGTAAGGTGTAAAATAAAATGATATTTTAATGTTGAAGTTTGTATAGAATGAGATATAAAATGATTTTTTTACACATTTTCTTAATAAAAGAATTTTTTTTGGCATGGTTTTGTTGGATGATATCTCCTTATCTCTGAGGCTCGCTTTCTCTTTCTCTCTTATTTCCGGTTCCCCCTCCTTTTACTTCCATTCTTCTCACCCCATAACTTCTGCTCATTAGGTATGGCAATGGGTTAGATTTATCAAACTCTCGACACATTGCATTAGCTATGATCCCACAGGTTTTAGATATAATTTATACCCGCTCTGCTCTCTATTTCTGGATCCAAATATGTCTTACTCCATTTAGTTTACATAGGTTAGGTTTTGACTCACCCCAACCCACCCCGATTAATTCTAAAAATACATGTATAATACTGTATGAATAAAAAGAGAGAAACGTTTCTTTCCTAAATGGGAGAGTATGTAGCAATAGTGATAATTATGAAATTTAAAATTTTTAAGTTAATGGCATTTGGTATACAATAAGGATGTATTTTACTTTGCACTATGTTTAAATATATAGGTGGTGTGGGCAATGAAACCCATCCTCCATCTGCTCCCTCCCTTTTTCTCTCTTGTTCTCTTAATAAGTTGGATTAAATGATGCCTTCAACAGAGAAACAGAGGAGAGACCTGGCTGGTGCACGGATCCCCATTTCCCACCATGTGCTGCGTATGAGCGATAAACTTATTTTATCCCATGCAAAGAAAATACCTTCTCTCTGATTGTGCACATACTTGATTCCAGCTTTGTCGAGATTATGGCTCCGGTCTTTTCAAGAAATGCATGGAGATGCGTATGGCATATGATTCAGGTGATATTGATTTTGCTTACGGTAGTCATTTGCATATATATTATTTGACTGCCAACTCTTTCACCATTTCAGAATGACTTGGTTCACGGTTGGGGTCTTGATTTTGCGCTTAGAAAATGCGTAGAGGTATCTCTTCATTTCAGCAATTTCATTAATTTAGATCTTTCCATCAAATTTTATAGATGCTATAAATTCGTCTTCCATCAATTGCTGAGTATCCATATAAACTGTTGCGTTTCCCTTGTTTTGAAGCCTGCGCATGAAAAAATTGGAGTTGTGGATTCTCAATGGATTGTACATCAAGTAGTCCCTTCTCTCGGGAATCAGGTGAATATGTTTCCTACGAGTGATTTGTTTAAAGTTGTGATTGATTTCAAATCAAACAAAAAATCTTTTTTTTTTGGTTGACAAGAACTGAAACTTACCTTTTTATAGGGAAAATTTAGTTTAAGCTTAAACGAGACTAAAGGGTGACTAGTTCGATGTTATTGTGATGTTATATCATGTTATTTATAAAAAATAATTGATTGATTTGAATGATATCTTTATATAATATTATAAAAAATTATAAATTTGATACTCTTTAAGGTGACATTTAGCTATCACTAAAATTAAGTAACATCTTTGTTCAAAGAAAAAATAAGCATCGACTAGATGTCATCTCCCCAGTGCATAGATCCACAATAATAGAGAAGTAGGAAAAGTCATAATAAGAGATGAGAATTTGAGCTCATGATGGAGAAGCTTGAGGTTACAATTTTCAGGGTAAATTATTTTTAGATCCCTTCAAGTTTGATAATTGTTAACACTTTAATTTATAACTTGGAATTAAATAAATAATAATTTAGATAACAAAATATCTAGATTGCATTGAATCAAACATCCCTAAGATTAAACTTAGAGCCAATCAATATTTGATTTTTTACTCATTTTTCTCGTGTTTATCAGGGCAAGGCGGAAAATGGCAAGGCTCCATGGGAGGGGGTATGAAACTTTTACTTTTGATTTCTCTGCAACTTCTCTTTATCGTAATTTCATAACATTAACAGCTATGCGTCGTTATCCTGTTATCAATGAGATTGTATCAGTACATTGGCTGTCTTAATTTGAATGAATACATGACCTCTAAATTCACCTAAACTATAGTAATATCGACACTTTCATTTAAGTTTTATTCGCATCTATATAATGTTCAGGTGAGGCAGCGGTGCAGAAAAGAGTGGGGGATGTTCCAAACTCGATTAGCAGATGCCGAGAAAGCTTATTACAAGAAGATGGGAATCACCCCCCCGAACGATACATTTGTTTAGATTCGAGTTTATTATTTAACCCCTTTTTTTAAAGTAGACAGAGATATTAGTATTACCATAATCTTCAAGGTGAGCATTTTTTTCTTCTGTTGTTGTGTTATTCATCACTTTGTCTGACAACATTCCACAGTACATAGCAGTATGATTATGTAGCTGTTCAGCTATATAAGGTGATGTTCATCTGAATTCAGTTGTACATATGCCACCTAAACTATAATACACTTCCCTATGCAGCATTATTCTATTAACTTTTGCCTTTTGGGGGGCACTAGTTAATTATTTTATGAAAATTTTGTATATTGAACTGTCTTGAATTCTTACTTCTTGAAAGCATGTTGAAGCTGAGCCTCTCCGTTGGTTTTTAAGTTTTATTTAGTTATGGGTCATTTTACTATAGTCATAACTAAAATAGCCACTAATTTTTTTAAAAAATAATAATAAATATTATGATGAAAAAAAATTTATTTTTTAAATTTATATTAAAAATTGTATAAGATGTAAAATAAAATTAATTGATATACTAAAAATTATATAGAATGTGATATAAAATAAATTTTTTTATATTATAATTTTTATATTGAGAATAAAAAATTGTTTTGTTATTTGACCATAGCAAAATTTAAAGTTGAAAGAAAAGATGTGCAAATAGGATTTAAGATTTGTGTGGTGTTAGCAAATATCATTTTTAAAAGTAATATAAAAATGCATCTTCACTTCGGCAGGAAGATTTTCGCACATAATATTTAATTTTTTTTTACCGCAAATCACAAAATTTATTTATAAATTTTAGTATCTATTTGTAGCACTAGCATTCATGAAATAAGTTGTAGATGAAATACCTTTTGGACATAAAACACCCAGATGATTTAAATCTCTTGCTCCACTTCATACTGTTGGCGTTTTTGAATAAAAAATAATTCACAACTTTGTGAATAAAACGGAAGCCAATAACTTTGCACGAACTCTAGAGCTCATCAGGCCGCTATAAAAGCAACTGCAACGGTTTCGAGGCAGATGCCTCTTAAAAAGAATTCAACAAAATATACTTATTGGCTTCCGTTTTATAAAAGCAACTGTTTTGGTCCTCGCGCCAAACAGGGCCTGTTTCTAGCAATTGATAAAGATTAGACATGATAAAATATATATATATATATATATATATATGAGGGTTTGATCTCTCACTAATGAGATCTTCTCCTGGAATGAAAAGCACATGCAAAATCATAAGTAGAGAAAAGTAGAGAAAGTAAATGAAGAAGAAAAGGAAAATAATAGTTTAGCTGAAATGTGTCCACTATATTATCAGAATAAATTTTGGAGTAGAATATTCTATGAAGTCCTAAGAACTTTAAAGTATAGCTATTATAAAGCTAGAGTCATGATATTGCTTGGTTGGTCTTCCCTTATTTGCCACATAGCAACGCTGCTTAGGAGGAAGTCTGATCTATCTTACACGAAGTTGCTAGCTTAATCGTCACAATGTGCTCGAAGTCGAAGATTTGAGGCCTAGAATTTGGCAGTTATAGTTGAGAAGAGTCTTCGAGATGATATCCCGGACTGAAGAGTGTACCAAACAACGATATGCGAGGAATAAATCTGTCCCAAAAGAAGCACTTCCTCGATTGAGCTACATCCAAATAAGCCAAACTTGTGTAGTTGTACTTGACATGTATACAACTTAGATTTATGTCCCATTTTTTAAATAAATAGTAACAAAGTTGAACCGAAGAACTCAATCTTTTAGATTGTAATCTAGCAATAATTTTATATTATTAAAGTTACCTCAACGTATGAACTTATTTACTTTGCAACAAGAATTCAATTCAACGACTCTTTAATTTTTTTATAATCATATCCTCTGATACTCCAGACCTATAACCCTGATACCATATTAACTCTCAAGCAATCAACTAATTCAAAAGCTATCATATTCACTCCAATTACCGTCCTCACCATCCAACTCCTTTTTCGTAAGTGTGCCGCATAAAGATCGAGCCAATTTCAACATCCAGATAATCAGCAAGGATTGAACAACAGATCACAAAGATCAAAACAAAAAAAAAAGAAGTACTGATCTAGGCTAAACCATAGAAATGTGGAGCTGACCAAAACTATTGGCTTATTATCAGTTTAGTGTCTCCAACTGGCACCAAAAACTTAACATGATTTATGTTCAGATCAGATTCAAACAGAGAAGTAAGAAGTAGTACATATGATTTATGTTCCACTTACATCCAACTAATTAGATAGAAGATTAGGTACCTTATTTTAATGGAGTAAAGAATAACCAATTTATCTCAAAACAAAAATTGAAACATGATGTAATTCAATACATTCTAGATGTTAGTTTTATTTCTGCATTAATATTATCTAAGCATCTGTGTTATTTAGTAATTTTTGTTTGTTTGGTTCAAAATTATTATATTATTGATTAAATATTGATTACTATCTGAAGGAAATCAAAACCTCACCTTTTATTTCAGCTTCCCAAGCTTCTCTACTATCATTGACCTACTCATAGGGAGAAAACATGTAAATATCACCCGATTAAATTTCTAACTTTTGTAATGTTATCTAAATATTTCATCAAATCAAATAATTATTTTCTCTAAAATATTATAATAATATTAAACCAAACGTCCAGCTAAAATTAGTTCCTGTATTTTGATAATCTTTTACATCATATTGTAATCACATTAAACTCCCTCAAAGAGTCAATTCTAAATCCTTCTGAGATCTTTCTAAGGAAATGTCTGTCTTAAGTAGACAATTAATACTAAAATCTCACATGCCTCAACTTCATTACAAAATGGTATTGAAATTTTATGCTATGAAAATGCAAAACTATCGATATCTCATTCGACTAATATGAAACAAAAAAGCAGGAAAAAAAAAAACCATAGTCTGGAAGAGGTCCAGCAAAAATATCTGATTCACCCTCTTTTTGTTGCATTCCTAGCATTCCCACACTAATTGTGTAAACTAAAGTCCAAACCAGTTTGAAGTTCCTCCTTATCTCCATCTTAAAAGGTGCGAGCACATGCATTGAAAAAAGTTACCGTTGGAAAAGAAGAATTTGTCGCTTCCATATAGATTGTACTAATGATTTGTGCCAACTTACTATTCTAGATTCTACATAGAGGAATTATCGTTTAGATATTTCTTACCCAACTAATGTTATTATAGATTAAATTTGCTTCACTTATGCTAATGCATGCTTATGGAACCACCTAAAATAAGCACGACTTAATTGAAAGAAAACTACAGAAGATTTAAAAACATAAATACCACAATTTACAACAATACAGTGCTTAAATGCAACAGATTTTGTTTATCATTATAAGGAATAGTAAACAATGACTATTTGAGATGCATCTCTTACAAAGTTGCCCATTTCAAAAAGTACCTGGCAGAGAAAATCAAAATCTCGAGGCAAGTTGACTGTAACTTTCTCAATGCGCTTACTGTTGGTGTGGAATAATTGAAGAAGGCCACAGCTTTAGAAGATGAGAACAGTTCGGGAGAAAATTTTGCTGATCAAAAAGAGTAGAAATTTGAAGGAGAGTGAAGAAAAGGCTTTCTTACAGACCAATTGAACGTCACTCCTTTACAAGCTATTCAATTAGTTAGCTCCACTTCCTTTACAAGCTCTTCATAATTCTAAAATCATCCTAATCTAAATTTGTAAATACAAACTCTAGAGTCTTCTGAGCTAATACATTTGCAAATTACTACCAAGAAACTTCTGAAGTACAATTTACATACTTCTAAAAAGTGAATTAAATCTCAACACTCCCCTTAATTCACTTGACAACTACAATCAACTTTCTGCAATAGGGAAGCATCTATTTTGGAAGTGCCTTTGTAAATATAACAGTAAGTTAAGTTGTTCTTCTACCTTCACTCATTGTACCTCATCTTTTCTTCTTGCATTGCTTCTCGAATAAAGTGATACTTCATTGTTTTGTGCTTGTTCTCTCATGATTGACAGGGTTGTTGCTTATGGCAATGGTTGACTTGTAGCACAATCAAAATTGTAACTCCATATTGTTGTTCTCGAACATTTTCTAGAATTTTTCTTAACCACATTTCGAGTGATGTAGCTTTTACTGCTGCCATATATTCTATTTCTACTGATGATAAACCCAAAATATTTTGCTTCTCATTTAGCCAGGAACAAATACTGGAACCAAGAAAGAAAGTATATATGGACGTGCTCTTTTAGTCATCAAGGCATCCAACCCATTCACTATCAGTGTATCAACTAATTTGTTGTTGAATACCAAATACTAAAAATCTTTTGTTCTTTTAAGATATCTTAGCACTATTTTGGGTCTTGGAAATATCTAAGGACAACATTTGAAGCAAACATAATATCTGGTCTTATTACTGTGAGATAAAGAAAACTTCCAATCAAGCTTCCACATGCTGAAGCATTTATATGCCTTTTTAGCTACATCTTCTTTTGTCAACTTCTCATTAGGCATAAGTAGTGTTACTACTGCTTTGCAGTTATACATACTATATTTTCTTAATATATTTCTACATACACTTTGACAAATAAATACCTGTTTTCATTCCTTTATGACATCAATGCACAGAAATTAGTATAGCAATCCAAGACCATTCATCTCATATTTTTTCAACAAGTCTTCCTTGAAGCTCTTAAGCATTTTTTCATCATTTCCCAGGTAGATCACACCGAGAACATAAAGATATTATGAGTATATTACCTATTCTTTGATATATATCCCTCATTTGGTTACTCTCAAAAACACCACATCACCCTTGAAGTACATTTCATATGACCTTTTTGTTTAATGCATGCACCTTAAAAAAAATAAAAATATTCCATCAATTTTTTATATTAATTTCACATCTATAAAAAACTAACTTTATTTTCACATCTTACACAAATCTCAATTTCAGAAATCAACTTTATTTTAGGTCCTACACATATATTGATAAAAAAATAATTTTATTTTACATCATACATATATATCAATACAATTTCTCTCACCAATTCAAAAAATAACTCCCAACCACACATGCTGATAAAGTAGGCTTGTAAGCTCCCATGCAAGATTCTTTTCAATCACCTTTATTTTTTCTTCCATGGCTTTGATCCACTTATTTTCTTTCATCATTGCCTCAAAGTTCTCATGCTCCATTTTATAAAAGTGGTAGGCTTCATATATATCTCTGAGAGATCTTACTCTTCTTGGAGGAGAACCTGATGAAGATGCATCTTCACTTCAGCTTGACCTTAAGCTTGTTCATGGTATATTTCTGAGAAATACTCTCTTTATTGAAGTAGTTAACGGTTGTATTATCGATGGTCTTTCTTATATTCTTTCTTTTTTAAAGTCCCATGCAGACTTTCTTTAAATATAACATCTCTATTGATTATTAGTTTCTTTGTCTGCAAATTATATAACCTAATCCCTTTGTGCTTCTACTATATCCAAGAAAACTGTATTTTTTTCCTTGTCACCTAGCTTAATCCTTTCAGCTGGAATATGAGCATAGCACAAATATCTAAAAATTTTAAAATAACTGACTGATGGTTTCCAACCTGTTCAAGCTTCAAATGGTGTTCAACCGTGTTGGCAGCTTCAGCACAAACATTATTTGGGAGACATTTCTCCTTCATCATTGATCTTGCCACCTCTAATCCTCCTATTCTTTCTATTTGTTAACCATTTTGTTATGGGCCATAAGCTGCCGTAATTTGTCTATGTACACCTTCATTTTTGCAATACTTCTCAAATCTTTTTTAGTATATTCTCCTCCTCAATCTATTCTCAAAATTTTAAGACCACATTCACTCTAATTCTGTAAAAAAGATTTGAATTTCTTAAATATCCCAAAGGCTTTTAATTTTTCCTTCAAGAAGTATACCATCATCATCCTTGTACAATCATTAAGAAATAAGAGCAAATACATATCTTCATAAATAGATGGAGTCCTCAATTTTCCACAAATATATGCGTATCAATTCTAATGGTCTTTTGGCTCTCCACACTCCTTTTGGGGATTAGAATCCCTTTGTATGTGTCAATGCTAGTAGAATTTATTGAAAGCCCATTGACTATTCCTTTTCAAAATTAAAAATCAACTTCCTTTTAATAAAATAATTTAATTATATTTACATCGAACACAAATATCAACATCACAATAACTTTATTTCACATCATAATATTAAAAAAAAAAATTATCCTAAAAAATCCAACCTAGCCACTCCTAAGTCCTACCAAGCCACCCTTTTAATGCTTGATGTGGGGGTGTTTTTAACTCAAGAGGAAAGTTTCTATTTCCTTCCATCTTAACTTTTGCAATCATTCAATTTCTCTTTATCAAAGATCATATATTCCCCCATTTTCAAATTTCAAATGATACTGTTTTGAATTAATCGTCTGACACTTAGTAGATTTTGCTCTAATTCAAGCACCAGTAAAACATTTCTTGTATAATTCACTCCTTTCTTTGTTTCTATTGCAATTGCCCCTTTTCTTTTTGATTCTGCTAGTGCTCTATTCCCAATTCTTACCTTAGATATAACTGAAGTATCTATGTCTAAAAAAATACTCATTTTCAATCATATGGTTATTACTTCTCTTTTGATTTCTCAGTTGAAGTTTGGTTGCGGCTTGATCTTCTAAAAATCATAACTAGCACCATAAAAACTAGGAATAGATTTTTGCATGGAGGTGGTAGAACCAGCCATATTTGCATTAAGGCGATAGAGCAGGCCATAATTGAGGTTGAGTCTGTAGAGTCGACCATCTATGAGAAGGCAGCAGGGCAATCCATACTAGAATACAATGCCACCTATTGGAATGAAGTTCTGATACCAATGTTGGATAATTAAAGGAAGCCAAAACTTTAGAGGATGAAAATACTATAGGAGAAAATCTGGTGATCAAGGGTGGAGTATGAAGTTGAAGGAGAGTGGAAAAGAAGCTTTCTTACAAATGAGGAGGGTGGCCCCTCCTATTTATAGGTAGCTCCACTCCTTTACAAGCTCTTCGTAATTCTAGAATCATCCTAGTCTAAATTTTTAAATACAATCTTTAGAGTCTTCTAAGCTAATACATTTGCAAAATCATACTCTAAAGGTTTCTTAACTACAATTTACATATTTCAGAAAGTGAATTGAATCTCAACACTTCAGAAGTTAACAGGTAGGTTTATTTAGGGGGCAAAAACACTTGATTATCTTGTCCTCTTGTAATGCTTCTTTAACAAAAGCTAGATAAAGTAATAGCATTGGAAAGGCATTGACTGATTAATACTAGGTATTAACGATACTTCAAATAATCAAAACCCCATATTTGAGAAATTCAAGCTGTTAAATATGATTCGGTGATTTTTTCTTGCTTTGTAAATCTAGAAGAAACAAGCTCAAGAATATGACAAACATTTTCTCCAAATGTATGAAAATGAATTACAACTAGATGATAGACTGAATTACAACTCCAAGCATACAGAAATGGCAAAAGGTCTTAGAAAATCCAATCTACATTTATGCAATAAAACAGTACCAGAATTGGCGTCGGATATCACCTACTATACAGCTAATAGGCCGCATGTTTGCTATATCAAAACCATCACAAATCAAATCAAAGCACACACACCAGAAGCAAAGACAGAAACAAACAAAATGGAGCGTTAAGATACCACGATTCCTTTGAGAAATAAATTAGAATCCATACTTCTCCGTCAAGATGCCATTTTCCAGCTTCTCTCAAGTCAATTACACAGTGACCTTATAAGAGCTCGAGGGCTCCCCCAAACGGGCAAATCGATCAGCATCTGCGTCAAGCGCTCCTCCTGAGCTTCGCACAAGGAATCCACGCAGTCACAGAAGTCCGACAACTTCCGGAGAGCAGCTTCTTGAGCATCCATCTGCCCGCATCCAACATAATCGAACGATAATTGGAAGAATGGAAGAAAGGGACTACAAATCAGGGAACCAACCCAAACCCTAAAATAAACTGACCTGTGCTAGAAAGTCATCAAGCTGTGGCAGATCTCGAGGGGCGAGGGGAAAGGGGGTTGCGCAAGAGGTGCCGACGTCGGTCGCGGCTGCGGCGGGGTTGGCCAATCGAAGGAGGGCGGCGGAGAGGCTCTCCCACTGCTCTATTTCCCGCTGATATTTATCCCGAATGGTCAGAAGGCACTGCATCTTGCGCTCGCGCTGCTGCCGCCGCAGCTCTGACTCGGTATCGTTCGCAGGGGGTTCCGACGGCGAGGGATGGTGCCGCCGCCGCCGCCGCCGCTTGTAGATGAACCCATTGTCGTTGCAAACCTCCCACTCGCCGCCGAGCCCGTCGGGACTGACCCATAGAGCCATAGAGAGAGAGAGAGAGAGAAACGTAAAATTTGAGTCTCCGGAACCGGAAGTTGAGGAGTTTGAGGAATTCGAAATCTCCCTCTCGCCCTTCGCCGCTTCATCTCGAGCTCGAAACGGGGATGGTTTCTAACATTCAAAAAAAGCATAGATGATTGTGTAGCGGTCTGTATAGCGTTTCGGCTACAGGAACAGCTATTCCATCCACATTTTGGCCGGTCAATACCACGTCAGCAGTAGCCACTGCTGACATTGTGACATGGCACACATCTATTATCAAATATTCAACAATCTAAATAAAATAAAATTTTATATTAAATATTTGTTATTTTTTTAATAAAATGTATCTTCTTTTCAAATAAAAATATTTACTAAGTTTATAATAAAAAAAAACTCATATATTTATACTAACTTAAATATTATCTATTAAATTTATCTATCAATTATTTTAAAAAAATTCTGTTTACTTATTATTTAAAATTAGCATGCGTAATTATTCATCTTAATAGGAATGAGCCTAATCAAAATAATCATAGTGAGAGATAAGTTTTCCTCTTCATCTCCTCTCTGAGTGATGAGAACGACGGAGTGCAGCTAGCACTTTTTCTTCTTCATCTCATCTTTAGACAATAAGATTGGTGGAATGCGGCCAATAGGTTTTATTCTCCATCTTCTCTTTCAACAACAAGGCTGACATAGTGCGGTCACTGCCTAATTGGCGAGATGAATTAACTATCTATACTCTTAGGCCCTATTTGGTGAGAGGATTAAATCAGGACCAAAATGATACTAATTTAAATAATAATAATAATAAATAAATTTTTTTAATCATTCTACACAAATTCTAATATAAAAAAATATTATTTTACTTCACATACTCAATAATTTTCAATAAAAAAATTAATTTTATTTTATATCCTAGACCAAAATACTCAATTCGAATATTTTGGTCTAGGATGTGAAATAAAGTATATATTTTTATTGAAATTTATTGAGTATGTGAAGTAAAATACTATTTTTTTATATTAGAATTTGTGTAGAATGATTAAAAAAACTTATTTATTATTATTGTTGTTATTTTTTAAATTAATATCATTTTAGTCTTGATTTAATCCTCGCGTCAAACAGGGCCTTAGGTTTTCCTTTTCATTCTTTCTCTGCTCTCCTTTTCATTTATTCCTGCTTTTTTCATCTCCATTTTCATCGATGAAATCAAAATGTACTATTAATTCATTTTTTTTCATTTTTCTTCTATCGTACACTAAAGTAGTTGAATTCATCCCCTTCCCCTTCATCAATTTTCATAAGGTGAAGTAGCTATCTCACATCTCTTAAAAAAAATATATATATATATTTTTTGTTTGAAAAGATAAAATACTATATTTACCAATTGAAGCTATTTTGATTCAAGAAATTAAATTCATCTGAAAACTATTTTTAAAAAAAGAAGGCAAATAGCCTAAGAAGGGATTAGAAAGCTATTGAAGTGATTGATGTAGCTATGCTGTCAATTTAGTTTGTAATAATAAAATTATTTTCAAAATTTTAACATGCATAAATTTAACAATTATATAAGAGACTGTTTAACGCAGGGACTAAAATAATATTAATTTAAATAATAATAATAATAATAATAATAAATAAATAAAATTTTTTAATTATTTTACATAAATTCTAATATAAAAAATATTTTTTTATTTCATATACTTAATAATTTTTAATAAAAATATCAACTTTATTTTACATTCTAGATTAAAATACTAGATTCTAATATTTTGGTTTAAGATGTGAAATAAAGTTGATATTTTTATTAAAAATTATTGAGTATATGAAATAAAATAATATTTTTTTATATTAAAATTTGTGTAGAATGATTAGAAAAATTTATTTATTATTATTATTGTTTTTTAAGCTAGATTTTGGTTCTTGCACCAAACAGGTAGCAACCTAGCGATGATGCTTTCAGAAGACTATTTCTCATTAATAATCAAATTGAATGATTAAAGCGAGTGCAAAACTTCAAACAAATATGTTATGATGATTTCAAGCATAAAATTATTTAAATTTAAGAGAGATATTCTCGATGTTATCAAGATTAAAGAGTTGGTAAAAAAGGTATACAACTTGCCTGCAGGCCTGTGACATCTTATGATCTCAATGAAGAGGTATTATCAGCTTTGGCTTTAGAAAAACTACGTGGCTTGAGTGCTCTTTAAGAGATCACCTATTTCAGTGCTACTCCATCTCAAGCATATTTAACTATAAAGTTTTTCATCATTAGCCTCACGGTTTTGTCCCAAAAAATACCTTTACTATTTGAGATCATGTTATCTATTTATACAGTTCAGGATTTCTCTCCTTTTATGATGTGGAATAATTTATTTCTGTGCCCTTTTCACCACTCGTTATTCAGCCTAGAAGCCTACCAGGAGTCGCACTTTACTTCAGTGATTTCTTTCTCTTAGAACATCACCCGGCGATCACTTTCTGCCTTCTTCGACTATGGGCATCACAAGGTCATTCATATTAATGTATTATCATGCTTAGAAGTTGTCCAAAAGAATATCATCTAATTAAAAGAAATGATATTACGTTGAACATGATTGATTCAATGAATAATTGATGCAAATAAGAGGTGGTTTTATTTTTCTCCTCCCACTCATTAACTATATAATTTCAATTTCTTTGTTCATATAACTTGATTTAAAATAAAGATAATTGACGAAGAAATACAATTACTATATTAGAAAGTAAAACTTATTAGTGATGCTAATAAAGTATTTTTTTCTAAAATTGGGCCATAGCATATTTTACATTAAAACAAAAAATAATTATATCAATTGCTGACATCAAGTAGGATGTTACAAAATTCAATTGAGAGAGATAAACCCTCATTCCAGTCGACATCTCAAAAGAAGTAAATGAAGCTATATAGTCAGTCGCTCTATTAACAAATCTGTAAACATGAATAATTTTACAACTTTAAAAAAAAAAATACTATATATATAAAGTTATATAGTATTTTTTTAAATATTATTATATGAAACTCTATTTATCAAAAATAAAAGAAGAAAAAAAAACTTTTACATATATGTCACAAATTTTGATATGTTATATTGCACATATTTATTTTTATAAAAAATGCTAATTTTATAGCATAAAATTCTTTGAAAAAAATAAGTTTAATTATTTTAGTATAATGCGTTAAAATTTATGTAACGGTTTATATTAATGTTCAAAAAAAATAAGGTATTTACTTGCATGCTATATAAATTTTTTAAAATTATATTATATATATTTTCTTTATGAATTTTATATTATAAATTATAAAAAAAATATGTGTGATATAATATATAAAGATTTATGTGGCATGTGAGTAATTATCTCAAAAAATAAATTATATGAACCCTAGAGAAGCCCGTTCCCTTATCACTGAGCGGGACCCGAGACCGACGATGCTCCCCTTCTCCCCTTCGCGCTTCCGTCTCCTCCGCCGCCGTCCTCTCTTTGCCCTATCCGACCGCCGTTCCCCAACCGCGAGTATTCCCCTTTCAAGCAGCTCTTCTCTTTTTTCCGATTTCTCCAATTCTCCTTTCTTTCCTCTCCCCTCCCACCTCTTCTCCTCAGCCACCTCTTCTACCACCACAATCTCCGATTCCTCCGATCACAAAGATTTGAATTACATCGCTTCTAGTCACACGCAGGATTCGCTTATCTATGTCCTCAAGAAGCTCAGCAAAATGCCCCAGAAAGCGCTCACCTTCTTCAACTTCGCCACCACGCAGTACGGCCTGCGCCCCGGCCCTGCTGCTTACGACCTCATGCTACGGATCCTCGCTCACAAGGACCACATGGCGGATTTCTGGGCCTTCCTTATATCCATGCAGAAGCTCGGCCACGTCCTTGACGAGAGCTCCTACAGCGTCGTTCTCTCCAGCTTCAAGCAGCAAAAGCTCGCTGCTGAAGCCGCTGCCCTCACCAAATTCTATTCCCGTGCTGCCGAGGAGTCCTCTATCGATATTGCTTTCAAATCAGCTGCTGAAGTTCTTTTGGATGCTGAACAATGGAACAAGGAACTTGAAAAGAAGCTCGAGGATCTTAGATTATCCCTATCGGAGTATTCAGTGGCGAAAATTCTTCTGGAAGTGCGGAATTTCCCTATCAAAGCTCTGGGATTTTTCAGGTGGGCTGCTCAGATGCCAGATTACGAGCATGGTTCGGTTGCTTACAATGCCATGTCTCGGGTCCTTGTGCGGCAGGAATCCATTGGCGAATTCTGGAGTTTTTTGAAGGAGATGAAGGAAAAGGGGTATAATATGGACATTGACACTTATGTGAAGCTTACAAGGCAATTTCTCAAGAGAAAGATGATGAAGGATGTTGTTCAACTCTACGAATTCATGATGGATGGACCATACATGCCGGCCATTCAGGATTGCGGGATGCTTCTGAGGCAGATCTCTTTGAGCCCAATCCCTGACCTTGATTTAGTCTACAGGGTTGTGAAGAAGTATGAGGCTGCGGGGTATTCTTTGTCGAAGGTTGTTTATGATGGGATTCATAGATCTTTGACCAGCATAGGGAAATTTGAGGAAGCAGTGCAGATTATGAAGAAGATGAGGGAAAATGGTTTTGAGCCAGATAACATCACCTATAGCCAATTAGTTCATGGGTTATGTAAGGCAAAGAGGCTAGATGAAGCTAGCAAAGTTTTGGAAGAGATGGAAGAAGGTGGGTGTGAACCTGATCTCAAGACATGGACTGTGTTAATTCAAGGGCATTGTTCAGCTGGTGAAGTTGATAGAGCCTTGGAGTGTTTAACAAAGATGATAGAGAAGAAACTTGAAACTGATGCTGATCTTCTTGATGTGCTGGTGAAAGGCTTGTGTAGTAAAAATAGGAGGGATAGTGCTTACAAATTGTTGGTGGAGATGGTGGATAATGCTAGAGTGAGGCCTTGGCAAGCAACATACAAGTTCTTGATCCAAGAGTTGCTTGCAGCGGGCAAGTTGGAAGAGGCATTAAAGCTTCTTAGTTCCATGAAAACTTTCAATTTCCCACCTTTTGCTGAACCCTTTTCTCCATACTTATCCAAGTCTGGGACAACTGAAGATGCCAAAGAATTTCTGAAGATATTGTCTGCTAAAACTTATCCTTCTGTCGCGACTTATCTAAATCTTTTCAAGTGCTTCTTTGAGCAAGGAAGGTACCCTGAGGCTCAAGATTTACTTTTTAAATGTCCACATCATATTCGCAAGCATGAAGACATAAGTAAACTCTTTGGTTCCATCAAATGAGGTTTTGGAGACTGGTTGATTTTAATTTATGTCTTCATTTGATGAGAAGCATGAGAATCAAAATTGCTACAATTTCTCATTCAAGTTGAATGGATAAGAAAGAATATTGGTAGAGACATGTCCCTTCTATCTTGTTGGGAATCTGCCTATATCCGTTCTATCTTGTGGGGTGTTGGAGATTATTTGTATAGCAACGTAGTAATATTTCTTCATGCAATTGTTTATTTTAGCCATCTTATTAGTCTATGTTTGTTGTCCTCTCACGCTTATATGCAATTCATTTGAAGTTCAAGTTCATGGTTTAACTTGCTTTAAGTCGAAAGAAGTGTGTGGTTATTCAAATAGCTTTAGGCTGGTTGATGGTAGCTTAAAACTATTTTCAATTTGGCATTATGAATTTGGAGAACCCAAACACCAAAGGGTAGCAGTCTTGAGCTCTTTAAGTCGATTTCTTGGTAGTTTAGATTTATAAAACGGCATGGACCCCCGGACTGTATTGTAAAACTCTTCCAACAACATGCCAGAAATAAAATGGCCAATAAAACTTTCTAACTCAAGAGCTCTACTGCAATACTGGTAAAATTCAAAGCTAAAGCATGCATGTATAAAAAAAAATCAACTATAAATATAAACAGAAAATTTATTCCTATGTAGGAGATAAGAATTGGGAAGCAATAAACTTAAATCATGTATTTAAGTTAAAGATATTCTGGTTCCCATACCATGCTGTCTGTTAATTAGATGTTAGCTGTAGCTTGGTTCTAGTTCTACAGAAGTTGAGGTCTAAAATCCAGTTTTGCATCAATTATGCTGATACTAGCATCCCTATTCCCTAATATAAGTTGACCAAGCATCTGTAACAAAACAATTTTTTAGTACTTCATAATCTAGGGGGGTTAAGCTTAACTACAACCATTTTTTAGTACTTCATAATCGATTGGTGAACAACGCAGAGGGGAGATCATAAGAACAAATATCATCGAGTAGTTATGGATAAATAATGTCGTTACTGCTTAATGTTCATGTATTTGAAATTATCTTCATATATTTGATACTCTCTATGGTGATGTCTCAGTGTATTAAAAGTTGTAAGGCATGTTTGTAGTAATTCTGTGTTGCTGGTATTTTAGATTTTTTTTTTTTTGGATATAAAGTACTGTATTCAATTTTTTTTATTTTAATGTCAATTATCCTCTATGGTGATGTCTATATATACTTAAATTTGTAATATTTTTTGTAATAATTATAATAATTTTATGGTATTTTATCTTAACTATTTTTTTAAAATAGGATATTATTTTAAGATTTATTATTTTAATCTCAATAATTTTTTCTAGCCAAGGTTAAGCCATTAAACAACCAAACAAAATACTTAACCCGGGTTAGTAGCCAAACGCAATTCTGGATTTTACTCCTAGGTTAGTTGGGTTAAAATACTTATTAGGTTAATATACTCTAGGTTAATTAACCATTTCCCATGCCAAACGGGGGCTAAACCAAATTCAACCAAACTAAACTTGTCTCCAGTTTGAGCTCTTGGCTTTAACTACAACCATTTTTTGGTAAAATGTTGAGTTTTATTAAACTCAGGATAAAAATCAAACAAAATTCAAACTGCTCTAAAGAGTATGCACTTAACTTAAATACGGCATAGCCCCCCCCACAACTAGCCCTCAAAAAGACCTTTGGGTATACTGTATTATCCCATTAACCATTGGATAGAGCCAATAAGCAAGAATATGAGATTTTGTTTCAAATACTAAATTTAGGGTCTATTTATTTGTAAGGTTAAAATTAAATTTGGATAGAGATATTTTTTTTATTGAAAGTTGTGAATGATGTGAAATAAAATTAGTTATTGTGTTGGGATATGTGAGAGATGTGATATAAAGTTAGTTATTATGTTGGGATATGTGAGAGATGCGATATAAGTTAGTTATTATTTTAGTAATGTGTGTAGAATGTGAAATAAATTTAATTTTTAATATCAAATTTTACGTGTGATGTGATATGCCAGATTAAAATAAACTAGGTTAATTTTTAACTTCTAAACAAACGGGGCCTAAAGCTGTTGCACTCAAATTCGAGTTTGATTCACCAACTTGCTCATCGAAGTTTCTTATGACCTACAAGTTTAAATTTTCAAGTTATAGATATTGTTCTTTGCATATCTTCTTGGTGTTTGCATGGGTTTTATTTTCAGTTAATTACTGAAAGGTTTTTATAATTAATTTCTAATTAAGTTAAATTATAACTAAGTTCTTATGTTAAAACTTAATATCAAAATATTTCTCTGATTTAAATAATTTACATCTGGGTCCATCATTTTACAAAAATACCGAAATATCCTCCTTTTTTCTCTCTTTGGCGCCAACGGAGTAGTGTAGAACCGCTGCCACTTCATCAGTTCCAGTTCCGACGAACCTTTGGGAGGGAGGGAGAGGGAAGAGATGGAAGATATTTTAGTTTTGTTTAAAAATAATAATAAAAAAAAATAAAATTAAGAATTTAGATGTTAGTTTGTCAAAATTATAGATTTATGTAATATTAAATTTTAAAATAGAAATCTGGATATAATTTATCTTTTTAATTGTATTTTGATTCACATATTTTAAAATTTTATTGAAAAATTTGTTTTTTTCATTGCTGTGTTTTATAAATTTTTAATTTTACTTATTTTGAGTGGTAAAAATCTGAAATTTTTAAAATTTTCTTTAAAATATAAAAAATTTATCTCCTTCCCCGTCCCCCTCCCCCTCCCCTCTTGAGGGAGGGACGGACCGACAAATTTGAATAAAGGAAAAAAAATAATTAAAATAATAATGATAAAAAAAATTTAATTTAATTTTAAAAATTATTTTATAAAATTTTAATTTTAAATAATTTTTTTATTTCATATTTAATATAATTCTCAATAATTTAATTAAATTTATTTCACATTTAATATAAATTTTAATATAATTAATTTATTTTATTTTTTATCATATATATTTTTTAAAAAATTTAAAATTTAGTAAATTTTTTTGTTATTTTTCAATCAAATAAAATCTTTAACTCGACTCCAAATAGATTTATGATATTTACAAATATCCTTCATCATGTTTAGCTGTGGGTATTTTTTATTACAATTATAATCAAAATAAAAAAGTAATTATTTTAAATATAAGTATGTAAAAAATAAATTGAATTATATTAATAATTATATAAAATATAAAATAAAATTTATTAATATATTAAAAATGATGTAGAATATAATAAAAAATAAATATTTTTATATTAAAATTTATGTGTTAAAAAGTTAAAAAATAATTTTTTTTTAAAAGTTTGAGGCCACCTCCAACATAACAGATTTTGTCCGTTACCGTTAAACGGGGGTGCATGCCGACATGGCGGTGGCACCGGGCCTTCTTCCCGCAACGACGGGCCCGTCGCCCTTCCAATTCCCCGCCAACCATCGAACCCTAATCCTCGAGCAATGCAAGAGCCTCCGCGACCTCCGCCAGATCCACGCCCACCTCACCAAAACCGGCGCCGTCCTTCGCCCCTCCACCGCCGAGAATCTGCTCGAGTGCTCCGCACTTCTTCTCCCAAACGCCTTCGACTACGCCCTCAAGCTGTTCGACCAAATGCCACGCCCGCACACGGAGGCCTTCAACATCATGATCCGCGCCTTCATCTTCTCCGGCTCTCCCGCCGACGCCATTGCTCTCTTCCTCCGCCTGCTTGCGTCCTCCGTATCTCCTGACAAGCATACGTTTTCCTGCGTTCTGAAAGCTTGCTCGCGTATCAGTTCTCTTGATGCCGGCAAGAAGGTACACGCTTTTGTCGTTAAATGCGGGTTTGGGTTTGAAGAGTTTGTTCAGAATAGCTTGATTCATATGTATGCAAGCTGCGGTGATGTTGACAACGCCCGCCACCTGTTCGACGAAATGCCCGAGAAAGGAATTGTTACATGGAATGCAATGTTTGCTGGGTACTTCAAAGCCGGAAACTGGCAAGAGGTCGTATTGCTGTTCAGGAACATGCTGGAGAACCAAGCTGAGTTTGATGAGGTTACTTTGATTAGCGTTCTTACTGCATGTGGAAGGCTTGGGGTCTTAGATCTGGGAGAATGGATTGCTGGGCATGTGCAGGAAAATGGATTAAGTGGTAATCGAAATTTAGTTACTTCTCTGGTTGACATGTATGCCAAGTGTGGGCAGGTGGACAAGGCACGGGTACTGTTTGATGAAATGCCAGTTCGAGATGTCGTTGCATGGAGCGCGATGATTTCTGGATACTGCCAATGGAATAGGTGCAGGGAAGCGCTCGAGCTCTTCCACAAAATGCAGATCGCAGGAGTAGAACCCAACGAAGTAACGATGGTCAGCGTTCTCTCTTCCTGTGCTGTGCTTGGAGCTCTTGAAACGGGTAAGTGGGTTCATTCCTATGTGAAGAGGAGGCGACTACCAGTGACAGTCAACCTGGGCACTGCTATCGTCGACTTTTATGCGAAATGCGGATTCATCACAACTGCTCTTGAAACTTTCGAGAAGATGCAGCAGAAGAACTCATGGTCGTGGACTGTGATTATCCAGGGCTTAGCTAGCAATGGGCAAGGAAAAGAAGCAGTAAAGTTCTTCAATTTGATGCTGGAAGAAGGTTTCTTGCCAAATGATTTGACTTTCATTGCTGTTTTGTCCGCTTGCAGTCACTCTGGACTAGTAGATGAAGGAATTCAATTCTTTTATAATATGAGCTTGGTTTACAGCATCGAACCTCGGATCGAACACTACGGTATCATTGTTGATCTCCTCGGGAGAGCCGGTAGGATACAAGAGGCATATGATTTTGTCAAAGAGATGCCCTTAGAACCCAATGCTGTTATATGGAGAACCTTACTGGCTTCATGTAAGATCCACAAGAATGTCACGATTGGAGAAGAATCATCGCATCAGCTGGCGAAATTGGAGCTAAGAAATAGCGGGGATTACATACTCCTCTCAAGTATTTATGCATCAGTGGGAAGATGCGAAGATGCGATGAAATTAAGGAATCGAATGAGGGAGAATGGGATCAAGAAAACTCCAGGTTGCAGCTCGATTGAAGTTGATGGTGTGGTATATGAGTTCTTTGCCGAGGATAGTACCCATCCTCTCTCAGTGGAGATATATGAGAAAGTTGATGAAATGATATTGAAGATTAAGGAAGCCGGTTATATTCCCGATACTGCAGAGGGAAGATTAGATGCAGAAGGGGATGAGAAAGAGGTTTCTGTTTTCCATCACAGTGAGAAGTTAGCCATTGCATTTGGGCTTATCGGATCGCCGTGTGGGGTGGCTATTCGGGTGTCGAAGAATCTAAGGGTCTGCAAGGATTGTCACGTGGCAACAAAGCTGATTTCGAAAATTTATAAGCGGGAAATTGTTGTGAGGGATAGAAGCAGATTTCATCATTTTCAGGATGGATATTGTTCTTGCAATGATTATTGGTGAATAGTTTCTTGCGGGATGGATATTAATTCATTGGCTTTGCTAGTGGAGTAGGAAATCAAACGGTAACAAATATGTTTTATAGCATTTCCAATCTGGTGTTAGAATTCTATCTAAATAGTGATCCAAAATCTCTTGTGGAAGATTTCATTTGCCGACGATTTTGGGTGTTCGATGCTTTCTCTGTTACCTTTTTTATGGTACTTTCTCTATTTTTCTTTCTGTTCCAATGGTTGTCAGAGGAAAAGAACAAGAGTAAGGAGAGGCAGCAAAGAGATGGATAATACACAGTTGTAGAGCGACCCTTCTCTGTAGGCTTTGTTCCTTTTCCATAGATGGTTGTCATACTCTATGCCATTGCTTTTCTCCATTCTCTCGATGTTGGAGTCGATAGTAGTTGTGAGTTTGTCTAGCTTGCTTCTTGGCGTGAGGTATCTTCAAGCCCATTTGTTCTCTCAAGTGCTTAAGGGATACATCACTCTGAGTCGCTTGTTAGAGTTATTTTTAATAGTGGAATACTTGACAGAGATTTAGCGGTGCTTGGGTTATATAACGTCCGGCTGATTTTAAACAACTGGAGTGCTATGTTGTCCTCCATTTAGTTGGAGAGTTATTATTAGTTAAAAAAGAAAATATATTATTTTATAAATTTGATAAGAAATAAAATTATGATAATATTGAAATATGTGTAATATGTAAAATAAATTTTAATATTATAATTTAATATTAAAATTTGTGATGAATACAAAAATAAAGTTATTTCATAGAGAATTACTGTAAACTTTTAAAACGTAATCATATTTTATATCATCTTGTTAGTCTTTCTGTGAAATTCTTCATTTGAAATTTTTCACGTAAATTATCGACATTTTTTTTGCTTTTTTTTCATATAGTTTTGCTAGTATTGATCTGAATTTATGTAAAACAGTTATCTAGTTTGAGATCACAACCCTTCATAAATTTGATAAATAACAATAAAAAATTAAACAATTATCTTAAAATTTATTTGAAATCACCAAAACTTCAGCCCATAAAGGTTAAATAACTTATTTATATTTTCAATTTAATGATATTTTATAATATTTATGTACTATATATTTAAATTATTTAAAAATAATATTTAATATTTATCATAAATAAATTTAATTTTAAATTTATAAAATTTAAATAATGTATAAAAAATTTAAAACTATTGATATTAAAATTATCAGAATTATTAGAACCGTTAAAACAGTATTTTTAAAATCTTATTTATAAATTTTTTTTGAAAATGATTAAAAGTTCTTTAATTTTTTTTTAAAATATTTTCAATAATATTTTATATTTATTTCACATTTTATATATAATTAAATATTTAAAAATTAATTTTTTTTACATGTTACATAAATTATAATTCTAAAATTTAATTTAATTTCATATTTAACGCATATTTTAATAAAAATTTAATTTAATTTTATATTTTATATAATTTTTTTAAAATAAAATATTTATATTTTATATTATAATATTAAAATTTGTTTTTTACAGAAAAATTTAAAACACTTCAAACCTATGCTACAACCTTATTTTTGAATTGAATTCCTTCTCAATTTCTGATGTACCTTCCGAGCCGTTACTGTGGCTATGGAGTCTCCATAAAACGAAAAATTTTTAGGTCAGAGTCGCGCGCCACATCAGCTAAATATCCGCACGCGAATAAATATCCGTATATATCATAATATATCTCATACGTAGCACATTTTATCGTATATATATCATAATATATCTCATTTGTAGCCATATTTATCACATATGTATCATAAAATATCTCATATGTGATAAAATTGGCTATATATGAGATATATTATAATACATATATGATAAAAATTATTACGTATGAGGTATATTATGATACATATATGAGCAAAATTGTTATGTATGATATATATGTGAGCAAAATTATTACGTATGATATATATGTGTCCGACTGTAATAATTTCTGTGGCGCTGCGAGTCCGGGTCGCGTGGCATACTGCGGATATTTATTCTCATTATCCAAAAATTTCTTCTATAAAACAAAACTTGCTCCAAAAAGACGAAACTACCCTTACGGGCTTCCTTGGGGTCGAAGGAAGGGCAACCTCGTCTGCCGAGACCTCCAAACCCGACCGGACTGAACAAACCCCGGGCTGCCCCACCGAGCCTGAGGCTCGGGTCTAGGCTTGGTATGCCGAGCCACAGCCTCGGATTGGTTCGGACCGCAGGAGGGCGCTTTCCCGCCTTCAACACTTCATGTTATTTATATCATTTTTGTGATTTTGCACCGTGGTTCCTGTTGGAAGGGATTTAATTACGTAGAAGTCCTAACATTTTGAAATTATGTAATCTTAGTTCTCCAGAGCATTGCTCTATTGGAGTGCTTCACAAATTATTTTTAATTAAATTAAAAATTAATTTTTTATGTGACATTTTAATTTTAAAATTTGAATTTATAAAATATTTTAAAAAATGTATAAAATATAAGATAAAATTAATTTTTTATTTTAAAAGTGGTTTAAATTTGAAGATAAGTTAACATAAATATTAAAGTTTATATATGATTAAAATACTATTAATTTAATATTAAAATTTATATAATATTTGAATCATATGATTAATTTTAAATTAAATTAAAGATAACTCAAGCAAACAAACTACAACAAATCTTAGCCCCTATTTAGTTCATATTCAAATTGAGCATAATTATTTTTGTAATTTTTTTATAAGAAAATATAAATTTTTTTTAGATATATATATGATGAGAAATAAAGTTAGTTAATTGTAAAAATATTAAATAAAATTGATTGATGCATTAAAAATTTATAAGTTACTTTATTTATTTTAAAAAATAGTTATGCCCAATTTGAGTGTGAACCAAAGGCTTAAAAGTTCAACTTGAAACTTTAATAAATCTATATTAATGAAAATCATTTATTTCATCTACTATTTATTTAATAATCTATGTTATGGAGTAAATTACTCTTAACATTTATTCTGTATCTGTCTTTATTTGCTGCATCTTCTTGTATGATTCTCGATAAATTTGATCACAAAGAGCGAATTTTGCCAATGCGTGGAGAACAGTAAGACATTGACAATAAGTGTAGAGGACGACGAGTTAGTGACGACAAGAATAAAAGTGGAGGGGGTGCGAGGTTTGAGAGCGAGAGTCATTATTGATAAAGAATAGTGAAGTATAAGAATATATAACAATAACTAAGCCTTAATCCCACTAGGTGGAATCAACTATATGAATTTTTTGTTTTCATTTGCATTATATTAATTACCAAATTCTTATCAAGTCTAAGTAACGCGCTATTGTCGGGTTCTAAGTCCCAGATGAGAAACACAGAGGGCTGCGTTAGGCAGTCGACAACTAGTGTAAAACTTGTCGAATCAATCATGAAATAAAATATGAGAATATAATAATAATATTAAAGTGAATAGTAACTAGATCTTACTAATTTGCTATCATTTGCAATTAAGTTTTTCTATTTTGCCGTTATATATATATATATATATATATTTGTTATAACTGAGAACCTAAATGCAGATTTACATAATTTGAAAAATCAATTTGATTATTTTACAAACAATAAAGACTAAGTTGAGATTGAGGATAAATTACAGGAATCTGTTTGTAATTTACCTTAAAATTTCAAAATTTGAGAAGCTAGTGCGAAATGTCCCTATCTCATCGGCCCGGGTGCCATTTTCCCGAAAATTCAACTCGGAATAAATTGCGCGTTGAAACCTCCTCTTCGCGTTCTCTTCTCGGTAGCTTCCGGTTACTAAGCTCGGAGCTCGCCGGTCCTCCCTCCTCGGACCGATTGCACTCATCGGAGAATGGCGAGGTATGTTTCGTCTATCGAACGAGCAACCGATTCCATTATTTGGGCCTTTTGATACTTTGTGGAAGTGACATATGGGGCTGCTGCCAGTCCCAGTTGTTGATCGGCTTCAGCTCGCGAGCTTGTCGTAGTGGAACTAGACTGGGAAGGTTTACGTAACTGTAATGGATTCCGCGTCTTTCGTGATGTTTAGCTTACCTAGGGTTTTCAGCGAGGCATGGATGTGTGGTTGCTCTTAGTTCTCGTTGTTTGTAAGAGCTCGGGGGACGCCTTTTCTTCAGCCCCCTCTTTGATGATGAATGTTTGTGTTTTCAGTATGAGAATTGTTTATACACTAAACTGCAGAGAACGGGTATTGTTTACCTGCGGATTTTATTGCGTTCGTTTCATGTCTTCTTACTCCCGTGATGATGAGATACACATTACTTTTTGGAATTGGAAGAGCGACCGGGCGTTGGAGTTTTAATGCAATTTGCTACCGTCCTGCTTTCCGCTTGCTTTTGGGTGGGTGGTTGTGCTCTGCATCGTAATCTAGTTCCTCTGTACCACATCTGCTTCATTTTTGACGATTGTTTCTCCATATAAAGCCATCAAACAATAGGAGGGCAGGGGAAACTGATTTTTACAATGTGATGTCTGGAGACAAATGCTTTGCTTTACTCTGTCTTAACTTATGTTATAATCTGAAAATATTGTGGCCTTTTTCTTGCGAAATGTGACGGTTCAAAGCACAGTAATCATAGCAGAATTACTGAATTTTTGTAATGCTGGATAATGGAAGGAGCTATGATATGTATATAGAGTGCGTAAGGAGATTTCAGTACTTAAACATTATATTGTCAAAATTTTAGGCTCTTTTTAAGTTCATTAGTCAGTAGTAATGTTAGTAATCACCAATATTTATCACTTTATCCCCCTCCATATTTGTTGATTTGGATTTGATAAACTTTTGTATCAAGTGCGTGCACTGTGCACATGTCAATCAGCGCTCTTTACGTCATCACATGGGGTCACTTTTATCCACGTGGCATGTGCTAGTTGGTGTGTGTATAGTGCACACACCTATACAAAAATTTTTTGCTGGACTTGTCATATTTGTTACTGTCTTGTAGTTATAATAATGTAGGCTTCAGGAAAGACTGAATGATTGGTCAAGATGAATTCACAAAAATAACAAAAAATGTTTATTGTTGATTGTTTGTCTGATCTTCTCTGGCATTGGCTTGGATTGTTGTTCAAATGTGTACCATGTCATCTCTTTGCTCTTTTAAGGTGTTGTAAAAATTGTAGGAATGATATATTTAGTCATACTTTTCTCACCATATATATATATATATATTCTAACTTCCTGTTGCTTTTTGGTTTATAGGGCATGGCTTATAAATAGTCGAGGAATTGCAAAAAAGGTGAAGAATGCCTCCACAGATTCCAATTATCAAATTCGGGACTTAGGAGGTGAAGCACACCGTGAATGTCCAAATTGTAAATATGTAATTGATAACAGTGATGTAAGTTCATGTGCATTCTTTCATGTTTCAATCTTCATCTGATGATGCTTTTTCGAATTCATTTAATGTTTGCTTTGAAGTATCCCAGCCCATATTGCGTTTTAGTTGTGATGGATTTTTGTTATTGTGCTTCTAAGTTAGCACTGATATGCAAACTTCCCGCCGATGAATTATTCATACATTTTGAATTTTGAAAGTTATACATTTTGAGTCTTGCCAATATATTAGGACTATAAGTGAAGTGAGAATCGCAAAATATACATGTGGATGTTTAAATTTATTGAAATGATTACTCACAATCTAGTCTTTGTCATCCAATTGTATCCGCACATCAACTTTTCACATATTTCCTGCAGCCACAGCTTACTTGCTATGTGATGCATTTAAAGAACTTGTCAGCGCTAACACAAGCAGTTATGGAATTTGCTTTGAGAAATGCTTGCTATTCAACATTCTACTTCTGGTAGCCTGTGCGTTTGGGTTCTAGTTAAGGTTAAGCTCATGTAGCCTTAGCTAACTCTTGTTCCAAAATAAAATAAAATTCTACTTTTACAAATTTATTTATATAAATATTCGAATGAAAGGTTTTTAAAAAGGGGTAATTATGTATTTTTACTTTAAACGAGTTCATTACTTTGTTTAAAGACAAGGGTGTTACAGCATTCATCAAAGATGATGCTGAGTTTCAATTCTTCTTCTACAGGTCTCTGTGGAATGGCCTGGCCTTCCTGCTGGTGTAAAGTTTGATCCCTCTGATGCTGAACTTCTGGAGCATCTTAATGGAAAAGTTGGGATGGGTAATGCAAAGGCCCACATACTCATAGATGAATTTATTCCAACTCTTGAAGGAGACCAAGGAATTTGCTATACTCATCCCAAGAATCTCCCTGGTAATTGTTTTTTAGTTATTCGTCCTGTCCATGATGCACACATTTTGTACATTTATGGGTATCAAATCAAATATGAGAACATAAGCCTAAGCACCAAATTGAGGTTTTGGATTTGGAGCGGATTAAAATTATTACATTTTAGATTGGTTTCAAGTTGATGTGGCCAAGTTACCAACCTCATATCTTGAATTAAATATTAAAAAAAATTTAACTGAATGTGTATATTTTACTTATCTATTGATAACATTGCATAACATACTTAGCCATATATATATATATAATGCAAAGATCTAGACACAAACTTTTATGCATGTATTGTGTTGATTTCAACTTGAATCAACCAATTCTGGTGAGTTGACTTCAAGTCACAAGTAAATCAAGCCGAGAAAAACTAAAGCAATTATAAGAGGTTCTAAATTTTAAACATAATTGCTAGCCGCAAGCAGTAAAATTTCATGTTTTCCCTGCTCCATAGGTATCAAGAAAGATGGAAGCAGTGTTCATTTTTTCCACAAAACATCAAATGCATATTCAACTGGACACAGGAAACGGCGAAAGATTCACAATCAATGTAGTGAGTTTGATGATAGTGTTAGGTGGCACAAGACTGGTAAGACTAAACCTGTGATGGATAATGGTTTTCAGAAAGGCTGGAAGAAGATTATGGTTCTGTACAGAAGCTCTGGGAAGGGATGCAAGCCAGATAAAGCAAACTGGGTGATGCATCAGTATCATCTTGGGAAGGATGAAGATGAAAAAGATGGAGAAATGGTGGTTTCGAAGATTTTCTACCAGCAAACAAAGCAAATGAGTACAGGTGAAACTGGATTAATGCCTGAGGGATTGAATGGTTTGGCTGTAAGGATTGATCCGAGAACCCCAAAGACTGTCACACCACGACCACCCAGATCAAAATTGAACGCTTCATTTGAAGCTGATGAGCATTCTCCTCTTCTCTTGCCAGTTCAGGTATGTCTGTTTATTTTGCCTAGCCAATTGCACTTTGGACTTTTGATTAAGTAGTTTTGCTAATGTGGGACAGATGCAGATACAAAATCTACTTTAGAGATCAGTGATTTAATGGGCAAATTATTCCAAAATAGGCACAATTATGTTAAAAGATAATCAGGAATTTTTAGGTCTTGCAAATTAAATGGATTTTAAATTAAGTAGAATTAGATTGTATGTAAATTAGCATTTAACTAGATTATTACGCTGCATCAGATTTCAATTGATCATATCTTGGGTTTCACAAAATTTAATCCAGACTCGCAAATTTAAATCCAGCAACAATGTTTCTGAATTAAACATAGTAACCTCCTTATGTTGAAGTGTGTAATCGAGGTAGCAATTCTAAGAAATTAATTAACACACAACCAATTCAGTAATGATCTTGTACCATTAGTTGCTCTATTGCATGCGGAGTGGAGATGCTGTAACAGTTGGGACTCCTTTTATTTCTAGTGCTGACAGAACTCATAAAGAAGGCTTCATTTTTTCTGTACCAAAGGAAATTTTGTAACTCCCGTTTTTGAATTTGGAGAAATTGTAGGCAACTATAAGGAAATTGTCAATCTACCGATCCTTGGTCAAATTGGACCATGCTTGGTGTAGAAGGTATCGTTTTCATGTGACCTGTTGCTGAAGGTTTCTCGTGTGGGATGGTTCTCTCAACTGTAGGCAGAGGGAACTGAGAGAAGCATGAACCAAATCATCCCTTGGAATGTCCAAGGGGGAATTTAGTTCAATTTTATTTTAATGTTATATCATGTTATGATTGTTATCTAAAAAATAATTATTTGGTTTGATGTCATGTAGATAGTTTTATAAAATTTTATGAAATTATCATTTAAAAAATGACATCTGGATAACATGATATAACATCAAAATAATACTGAACCAAACAGTCACTAAGCCCTATGTGGCTAAATTTCATGCCTTGAGAAAAGCCTTGATTGCATAGGTGGGATGTGCATTGGCTATGGCAATCCAATGCTATTCAGAGAGGAGGGTTGTGGGTTGTTGAAATTAGACTTTAGCATGTAAATGTGATCTAAAAGCCTGAAATCTCGTGCAATTGATCCATGGAGGTAGGGTTGGCGGTTGTAATCGACTAAGGATGATCATAGTTTCTTTCTTTTTTCCCTCTTTTTTTAAATAATTGGTATTGCTATTGTTTTTAGAATTTGCACCTAAAATCCTTACTTTTCCCTTCTGAGACTTCGATGTCTTTTGGAATCTCACATTGACTCGTCACATCTCCTATCGCTACTCTAATTCCCAAGTGTTCTTTTGAGATCAAAGAAGGGAGGTTCCTTTAGAATAATTTTGATCAATTTTGATCAATTTTGATTAGATCAATGGCGAATTCCTCAACTCGGTGCTAGGTGATTAAAACATGAAAATTGATGATGTTAAAAAGTAGTAGTCACGATATGATTCTCTTCTTTATTTGACTGCTAGATTGATTTCCTTTGGTTGTATTTTGTATAAGAGAGATTTTGATGAATACAAGCATTGATTGGAAGTGAATTTGACCTAGAGTGAAGCTTTGGTTTTTAGTGGATCATATCCCTCAACAGTAGGGAGAGAACATTGAAGCCTCCAAACCTATAGGTTCAATGGAAGAGTCTAAAAAGAAAGGGGGGCAGGTTAATAAATTCTACTAAAACGTTAAATGGTTATTTGCATAAATTAAAACAAGTTAGTAGTAGTAAGATGAATAATGAGCAAAGCACCAGAAAGTAATGTTATCCAGAAAAATATATAGATATGCATAATTTGGCCACCCTTTTTTTACATCTACAATCCAAAGGTAAGAAACTTCACTAAGAAGTGTTCATTTCACAAAATTGTGTCGAAAAAACTTTTGTACTGCTACACACCTTCTTGCTCTTAAGTTCACTTTCTAGATCACTCGAAGGTAGAGTCACAAAAAGTTATTCGCACAAAATTTCTATTCTTCTTTACTCAAAAGAATGCTTACTAATAACCCACTCTTTCCTCACCAACAACAAACAAGATGATACTCAACCCATTTGTTTGCAAAAGTTAAAGTTAAAAACTTAGATGAGGATATTTTTATTGAGAATTGTGTATGATGTAAACTAAATTAGTTATTATTTTAGTATGTATGTAGGATGTAAAATAAAATTATTTTTTTATTTTGAATTTTGTGTATGATGTGAAATATAATAAACTTTTAATATTAAATGTTATGTGTGCTATGACTTGCTTAATTAAAATTAATCAGGTTAGTTTTAATCTGGCTAAACAAATAAGCTCAAGCCACTATTTCCTTACCAACAAGACAAGATAGCACTCACCAAGAGTCGACTCTTTCCCACATCTAGAAGAAAATAAGAAAAAAAGCGAGAAAATCCAAACACTAAGTTATAATACCTTCCTATGATCAAACCTTGAATCCAAGAAATCAGATGATAAATCACCTCCTTGGAGCTTGAGCACTCTATCACCAAAAAAGCTTGTTCACATAGAAGCTTGGTCACTTTTTATCACTCTAAAAACTCCCACCAAATGATTTAAATTGTTCAGTTCTTTCGAACTCTATGGCACGAAGCCTTTTTGCAGATGTTTTTTAGAAACCTACCGAATCAGCGCCCTCAAAATGTATTTTGTAATGGCTTGACACAATTTCAAAAATCAAGGATCTTGTTTGAACTAATTTTGGTGTAAATTGGCTGATTAAATTCCATCACATCATATATTAATGGAAAGACATTAAAGTCTATTTTTCAATGCAAAAAAGGGCTCATCTATCCAAGCTCTATTGTGGTAGTTATGGACAGTTTAGTGAAGGCTGTTCAGACCATACTTTTAATAATTTCCTATCAACAGCCGTTGGTTTGGTCAACCAACGAGCTAATGACTCATCTCACTTGGTGAGACCATACACCTGTCCATCAACCTTAATGAGACCACACCCCTTTATAATATGTTCACTTTCATAGCTATTTTGAAAAGCATTGAAAGTGGTGATGGATGCTGTGTTTATAAAGATATGCTGCTCTCATTTCATGTTACCTTCCCCATCGCCCATGGCATTCTGTTGACTCACTGTGCCATCTTCCAACTAAAATGATTCATTTGCAGCCCAGACGTGCTACTTCTATCTGTAAAGATGTTTTCATGGATGCGAAGATTAAATAATCACAGTCCCTGTTGGATAACATTAAGATTAAGCCTCTTTAGTGACTTGGAGATCCTTGGAGCATAGCCTAGCAAACTATGCACTTAGTGACCTAAGCTTTTACTTCACTACCTTTGTTTTCGATAGAATGACCATGAGAGTGGGATAAGGAATGCCAGTCAGGTCCCCATGAGTCGTTATGCGCCTCCATGAAAGTGGAGGCTAAGGCTCCCTCATTCTGAGAAACAAGAGTAGTTGCCTTCTAGGATGGCAGAACCGTAGAAAGAGGGGATATGATAAATTCTCATCACTTAAAATTGCTTTACTCTTTCTTAGAAGTACAATCAATCTCAGTCAAACTCTGATTTTCATTAATGGGTCATTCAAAATTTTCAATTATAGAACTTCATCTACAAAGGGGCTAATCCCACTTTAAAATAAACTAGTAGAAATAGAATTTTCAATAAATAATTATAACAAATAAACGAAAAGAAGACTTAAGGAAGTAAATATTAATGAACTTGATGAATTAAAATAATAAAATAAAATAAAACAATTTTCATCAATCCATCGAATATAAGCATGGCTCGGCTAGATTTATGTTGTCGATTATAAAAATATCCCCATAAATAGTAGAATTAGTTGACCTTACCACCAAATGAAAGGTATACTGTGGAAAAGGGTAAGTTGAAAATTACTTTATTGGAAGTTGTGGAAAACTATTTGTATAAGTGGACTTTAAGCTACCAACATTAACTAAAATAAAAAAATTCAAAGCATTAAGAATTGACCTTGAAATGGTGAATCAGCTGCTGAGGTTGTGTTTTTGAAAAATATTAAGTTTTAAGCTGCTGAAAATCTTTGATGAAGTTTAATTTTTAAGTTATTTTCCAAGTGGTTTGCATTTAAGAAACTTAAAAGGATTTTCAACTGTAAAAAAATTTAATGCTGCTTAGGATGTGCTTTAAATTTAACTGGTTTGAATTTAAATTTATGTTGCATTTTGAATTTAAATTGAAGCTACTTAGAAACGATTGCCAAGCACTGTTGATGAAATAATTTCTTGTTTTGCTAATTTCTAGTATTAATAAGAAAGAGTTATTTAATTATTTCAGTGAATTTTGAATGTTTAGGGACTTTTTTTGTCCCAAAACTACTTGGTTATTCCCAAGATTAAAATATTTTATTCATTAAGGATGTGAAATAAAATTCATAGTTTTATTGAAATTGATTGAGAATTTGAAATAAAATAAAAATTTTTATATCAAGAGGTTGTATAAGATGTGAAAATCTTTTATTTATTATTATTATTATTATTATTATTATTTTTAATTAAGTATTATTTTCTGAAAGTTGAATCAAGTATCATTTTAGTTTAGGGCATGACTGAAGTGGTTTAAGGATTAAACAAGTTCTTAAAATCATTTAAAATCAGCCTCAATCCATGTCTCATTAGAAAAGAAAGGGTTAAGCGTAAAACCAACTAAACTTTTGCAGGGTATAGCATCAGGAGGAAGGCAGGAAGCACACATTCATAAAGCTTTGGATATTTAATCCCTTTATTTTGCTTACAAAACACATTGTTTATTTCTTTTCATTATTCTTGAAATGTTTCAGGACACGCGTTCGTCATTGCCGATTGTTAATCTGAAGGCTGAAGATATCGGATCTACTTGGTGGGCTGGGGAATCGCAAGCCGTTGATGAACCAGAAACTCAGAAGATGGACGAATTATTGCTATGCCATGAAGTTCTTGATCTTTTCCCCTCCATCGCAGAATCATCTCTACCACAATTCATCTTCGAAACCAAAGATCGGTCTCAACAAGATGACTGTACAGCTTGCGGTTTTTCCAGCCTCAGTAACATCGAGGTCGACACGCCGCCGGACTTTCAGCTTTCAGTAAGATGTTTGGTTTTACTCTCCTCCCCTCAATCAATCTTTGAGAATGTGAAATTTTTAATAAGCCATTACTCAAAAGCTTAAGATATGTTCACACTATTTGTAATCCAGGACTTGCAATTTGGTTCTCAAGATAGCATCATGAGTTGGTTGGACCGGCTGTAGATTAGTGTCGAGGAGGCTAACTTTTCGAATCGGGCTCAACTTCTATAACGTGGGTTTGTCTTCGAAGCTGTTTCTATTCAGTTTATTCAATTTTGAGAATCATGCATCCTCAGCCTATTGAGAAAAGATTAGTTTGATGACATACAGGGCTGCTATTTTTGGTTGCAGATCATGCACGCTTAGATGTAAATTCTGCTTTGCATCAGCAAAACCTGTGACATTGTGAAATTTGTATGTATTTTTGGATTCTTTTAGGTGAATATCTGGCACATAGATGGGATATTAATATTTGCACGATGTAGAAAAAAAGGTACCACTTTAAGTGATTCGATAGTATTTTTGATTAATAGATAGGTCAAAGGCAAAGAGTTGAATAAATTTGAATCAAATGCATGAAGGCCAAGTTGGGAGCAGGCTGATCATGATTAAATGTGACATTTCATCATGCCTATTTAAAAGGTAAGGGCTTAATTATGTCCAAAATATTTTAAAACATTAATTTTCATTTTTCATTTTTTTTATCTGTTTGTCCTGCTCTCTACAACATGAAATTATTACACGAGATTGGCTAATCGTGTCATTGGTTCACCATTCTATCGACATGCATCGTGCATGTGAGGGGCTGTTGCGTGCAAATGGTGTTATGATGCAAAGCAGCTAAACAATCAGTTCATAAGTAGGTATTTGTTTATTATTATCAAAAAAAGTATTCGTTCAGAAAAGTAGATATAATATAGGATTAGGTAAATATTAGTTAAAGAGGATATGGGTATATGTATTTATCTGATCTCAAGTTATATTTATTTTTTTAGATAAATATCTACACGAATATCTATTTGATATGGTAGTATATCAGACCATCTAGTCAAGTCAACCAAGAGGTCCGATGTAATAATTTTGTTAAATGTGAAAGATTGCATCGAGTTGAACTAGGTGATTTCATCATTCCATGTGTCTTTTGAAGTTGTTTAGGCAGTGGAGAGCGGATTTTTTTTGGGGGAAATTGTGTTGGGTGGGGATTAAAGGCTTACAAATTTTATGTGATCTGATGAATACCATAAATTAGATTATGATGCATTTGGTGATGTCATTTTTGTGCTAGTTATATAATGAATAAATATAATTCGATGTACTCTGTTCTCATTAGAGTAAATAACTATTAGCATAATATGTTTTTTGCTTCATCATTTTTTATAGACAAGACCATCAATTCTTTTGAACGATTATTTCATAGTTTTCTAAAATAATGAATGAAAAACATCTCTTTATAATTTTTAGAGATTAAGCTATAGACAATGCAATAGAAAATATACTTTTCAATATTAAAGTACATTGTGTTTTTAATGTTCGCTTAAATCAATGTGACACATTAGAAGAGTTTGAAAAAAAGTAGTATAAAATGTTAAAGAAAAAGAATTTGCTGTATGAACATCTCCTTATAATATAAAGTACATTGCATGGTGTCAAGTTGAAGCTATAGATGGGGTGGCAAAACGCGGGTTGGGTTCGAGTCGAACCTGAATCTGACCTAACTTGAATAGTCTCAATCCGAACTTGACTCATTTATTAAATGAGTTAAAATTCATGACTTGAATTCAATCTGATTAATAAATGGGTTGAGTTGGGTCAATTTGATCTATTTATAGAGTATTTTTTGATAAATGTTCAATATGAATTTTACTCGATTTGATTATGTTCAACCCGAACTCGACTCGTTTAATAAATAGGTCAAAATTTATGACCCATACTCGAAATTTGTCAGTTGGGTTCGGGCTGGGTTCACGGATCGGATCATATATTGCCACCTCTAGTTTCAAATAAATAGTGATGTTCTCCTGTACGTATTTAATAATTATCTACAGTGTTCCTCTACAGGCATTTCTCAAAAGTAAAAAAATCTTTCTATATAATGTATTCACTATTTTACAAACACCTAAATAAAGTAATTTATTAACAGAGATTTTATAATCTAAAACAATTTCAGTATACTTGATTTCTCTTTAGTTATTTTTTTTCATTGCAATTTTTTTATTTTTATCTCTAGACATCATAATTTTTTTCTAATGCACTTAAAATTTGTGATCATATTGTGATTTAAGACAGGCTCTTTTCTATTCACACATCAACACAATAATTAGACATAAAATAAATATTTAATAATTAAATTTAACAAACAATATCTTATGTCAATAACTCAAAAAATAATTTCAAGCAAATCGAAATAATAATAATCCAACAAGATATTCTCAAATCACAAATTGAGTATAATATTTAGTACATCATTAAAAGATTTGAACAAATATATGTTTTATTAATATTAAAATACTAAATTATTTTATCATTTCATATCACTAAAATACCAAAATACTAAATCATTTCGTAAGGATGGGGCTGGAGAGGAGAGTGCAAGGCAAGAGAAATCGCGAGTTCGTGACTGTAGCGTGAGTAGAGGCCGCAGAACGGAGGCTGAGTTAAGGACCCAGAGTTTAAGAATTTTTTTTTTAATTTTAAATTGAACCAGTCCAACCGTACCGATTCACCGGTTGACCAGTTGAACCGTGGTTTAGACCGGTTCTGGCCGGTTTTAAGCGGATTCGGTCATAAAATTAAACTGGACCGGTTGGCTGACCGGTTCACGGTTCGATCGGTTGAACCGGTTGGTCCGGTCCGGTTTTTAAAACCTTGCAGTACTTTCAGCATTTCATATCCTCCAAGCGACGTCTCGAAGATTGACGCCGGCAAATTCATTGCAGGTATTCTGGATTGTTTTTGGCCCTTAAAATCTGGTATAGTTACAACTTAAGCCATTTTGAGGTGCCTGCATTAGCTTCCTCTAAGAAATGAATGATAGGGTTGGTAATATGGCTCTGTTACGTGTCACTTTGATCAAGTTCGTAAGTTCTACCTCCCAAATTGTTCGGACAATTTCGTTGAAATTTAATTGCCTGGTAATATCTTGATGACGACTATTGTTGGTCTCCAGACCATCTATCGAAAGGTGTTGAGATCACTGTGAAAAGATCACGTCGAATGGCCCGGTCATGACTACACTATTTGGTAATTAACTGTTGATGTTCAGTGATTGAGTTTAACTGGATGATCTACTGCTCATGCTGTGACGGTCGTTTCAAAGTTCTGTCATAATTGGATACATTTTTGTTGTCATCTAGAGTAAATTATCAAACTGTTTGTGGGTGGCGAAAAGATGATCGTAGAGAGCTACTGTCGAGCCTGATTAGAGCTCGTCTTGCACCATACTAACTCATCCTTAACGGCCTCGGCTTAGACTAGGCAGCCTTGGGATGCACTCAATTAACTTTGGTGGCTCAAACATTCGCTGCAGGTTGGTCTTGACCTTCTTTGAGGATAAATCTTTGATGGCGGCGGGCATCCGCTGCACGCTATTTCGAAAAGTTGGTCAGTCGGATAGACGAGTCGGATCAATCTAGAGCACCTCAATGAACAGTTTTTTTTCCTGAGCCCATTTTCTATATAGTGAGCTTTTAACTGATGCGGACTCACTAGAATCCCCTCAAAGTATCCCAGCAAATACCTCTTCTGTTTTTGAGGTGAATCTTGGCACGTTGCAAAGGTGATTACTTATATTATTATTATTATTATTATTATTATTATTATTATTTTCAAAGGTGATTGATCTTTTAAGTTTGAGGGGTAGGTTAGGGTGGTTACTGGACTGGACCGGTTCCAACTGGTTTCGGATCTAATTAGCTTAGCTTGGTTCTGGTATGAGTCTGGTTCGGATTCATGTATTTGAGTCGGGTCGGGTCAATCGAGTAAATTAATTTAAAAATATATATATTTTTATGTATTTTATAAAAAATTTGTATATTAAAACAAGTTATTATTTATAGAGAGTTCAATATATATTAAAAAATCTAAAGTGATCTTAAAACTGTCATTTTAACTTTAAAACGGTCATTTGATTGTTGCTAGGAGCAGAAACGATCAAATGACTGTTCCATTGTAGTTTTTTTTTTTTAATTTAATGCTGCCAGCTGCAGTACTTGAGGGGCGGCGCACACGTGCCCCCATATATATATATTTTTGGAATCGGGTAACCAGTTCTGTACTGGTAGAACCAGTCCGGACCGGTTCTGCGGCCTGGAATTGGCTAGAACTGAAACCGGTCCGGAACCAGCTAGAGCCGGTCCGGTTTAACTGATTTTAGATCGAACTGATTTTTACTGGATTGATTTTGGATCAGTTCTAGATTGAATCGGTTCAATAAGCAACGCTAAGAAAGGTGCTGCTCACACTAGCACTAACCATGGCTCCACCAAACATTGCATACTGCAGTAATGAAATGACCAAAATTACAGATTTGCCCAAACATTTACATATTTATATATAATTTTCCTAACTATGATCCAATAGCTAAAAATAACATAGATGATTTTTTTAAATTAAGCATATTTAATTAACTAATTAATAATTTATACTATTAAAAAAAAAAATAAAGAAAGTGCCTTTTTAATGCTGTTATTGCTGGTGGTGCCGTTGAGCAGATAAATTTAAATATTAAAATTTTATATAAATTATAGTTTTATAAATTAATTTTATTTCATATCATAATATTAAAATAAATTTTTATTTTATTTTAAAATATTTTAAAAATTACGCTAATTAAATAAAATTGGTAAAATTTTAAATTGATTTACAAAAATATAGAGATTTTTTATTTTGTGAACGTACTCACATTTTGTTTTATATTTTGTATCAAATATGAAAGTTATCATCATGCATGATATATCCCTGTTTGACGCGAGGACTAAAACAGAACAAAAACAGGACCAACATGGTACTAATTTAAAAAACAATAATAATAATAATAATAAATAAATATTTTAAATTACTTTATACAAATTTAAATATAAAAAATATTATTTTATTTTATATACTCAATAATTTAAAATAAAAATATCAACTTTATTTTATATTCTAGACCAAAATATTTAAATCGAGTATTTTGATTTAAGATGTAAAATAAAATTTATATTTTTATTAAAAATTATTGAGTATGTGAAGTAAAATATTATTTTTAATATTAAAATTTGTGTAGAATAATTAAAATAATTTATTTATTATTATTATTATTATTTTTTTTAAACTAGTACTATTTTAGTCCTGTTTTGGTCCTCGCGCCAAACAGGGCCAGATCCATTTGAGTCCGTGTTTCAAACCTCATTGAATAATTAAGCAATGGGTTTCAGGATCTCACTCCATCCACTAAGCTCAACAATTCTCCTTAGCTCCTAGCGAAGTTTCTAGCTTTCTCTAGCTTCGTAGAGCGCAAAATTACGTCCAGTTTGCTTTCTCTCAAATGCTTGCGCTATTGCAACTGTCACATCATCACTTTATTCCCTCGAACTAATAGCTATCGTACAATTTTTAAAGTTAGAATTAATTTTTTCCTTTTGAGCGAGCTTCGAACTTTGAATTATTTTTACAATACTAATCTGCATCTTTTTTTTAGTTAATGTTATTTGGGTTCTTGAAGTTGGATTCCTATTCACATAAATTTACGAATTTGAATTCGTTTTTAATGAGTCCTTGAGTTTAGACACCTATTTCACAGTACCACATAAATTTGAATCTCTTTCGGTATACAATATTTTTCATATTGTTCTTTGAGGTTGGAATCATATTCATTCGGGTTTATGAATCTAGTTGGAACCTCATTTATTTAAGGAGTTTTTACATACAGGACATAAAATTTATATGAAATTACGTATTTCACCATCAATTCGTAAATATTATCACTATCACACCATATTCATTTAAATTTTATGCATT
>JAEMOT010000387.1:68278-167162 GCA_019297695.1 Apostasia ramifera
GTAGCCGACCCCACCTAGTGGGATTAAGGCTTGGTTGTTGTTGTTGTTGTTGTATATTTAATATAATTTTTAATATAAATAATTTATTTTATTTTATATTATACATATTTTTTAAAAAAATTTATAATTTTTTTTATTTTGTTTTTCAACCAAATTGAGCCTGAGACAAAATTCTTTCTTATATGTATCAATAATAAATTCTAAACTTATGTCATTTATTATTTATATTTAGTTTATAAATAACTACTCACATAATTATTTTTTGCTAAGGTTTTCATACGTAGACATATATGTATTTAAGGGTAAATATATCAAGTTTTGTTAGAGTTTACATTTTACACATGTTCATAAACATAAACGTTTATTTGTTTATAAGTTTTAAATTTAATAAAATTTAAAGTAAATTTAGATAGAAATATTTTTATTAAAAATTATTAATGATATGAAATAAAATTAATTGTTATGTTGAAATATGTAAAAAATATAATATAAATTAGTTATTATTTTAATAATGTGTTTAAGATGTGAAATAAAATTAATTTTTAATATTAAATTTATATATAATGTAAAATATTAGTTTAAAAATAAATTAGATTAATTTTGAATTGTTCAGTGAGTTTGTTTTGATGAACTTGAGTGATAGAGAAGAGAAGGTAAAAGAATAANTAAATTTAAATATTAAAAATTAAAAATAATAAATTTATGTGATATTATATTTAAATTTAAAAATTTGAATGTAATTTTTAAAAAATGTTTTTAAGGGACAATGGGTTCTTAATTGACTTGTTAAATAAAAACTCAAATAAATTTGTGGTTAGATAAAATTAAGATTTAGGTTTTTGTGTCATACGTAAATTTAAATATAAAACTAATTATATTTTATATAATATTAATATTAGATATTAATTGTACTTCATTTTTTATAGATATTCTAGGAATGAACCATTATTATATCACATAATATTTTATCATTTGAATGTAACTTTAAATAAAACACAAGATATGATATTTTTTTAAAATTTAGTATAATCATAGCATTAGACATGATTTTAATTTGGCTCAAATTAAGTTTCATATTTAATAATATCTCTTGAATGCCTTCTTACTAAATTTTTTTTTGCAGATATATGCTCATTCACTATTGCAATTAGGTAGAAACAATTATGAAGTATTTAGTTCAATATAATTTAGAATTTTGTTTTAATTAAATATTTTCATCTATAATTTTAATGTAATTTTAAAATTAGTTAAATTAATTTGTTAGTTAAAAAATATTTTCATTAAATTCTTTTTATTAATATTGATGTACATATTTACACACTAGCTTAAGCTCAGTGATCAGTTGAATTATTTTAGATATTAGGCTCAAATTTGAGCAATATAATTGATGGATTGAAATATAAATTGTGTAATGTAATGGGACCAATTTGACATTTTGCTAAAAAATGGCTAAATATTATAACAAAAATTTTCATATAATTTAAATATATAAACATAATATTTTAATGTTATATATAATATAATATAATATAATATAATATAATGTATATAATAATAATAAAAACCCTAATCGATTCTATCACCCTGGTGGGATTGTGGGGGTCGGGGAAGGGAGAGAGCGTGCGGCGAGCAATGGAAGCTGCCCGGACGAAGCCTGGAAAACGCAAATCCCGGCGGGGGAAGCGGCGGCGATCATCCAAGAGGAAAGCTGAAGCCCTTCCGGAGGAGCTAAACCGGGGGAGGATATCAACCCAGCCGCCATCAAATTCAAAGCGGATTAGAAGATGCGATGAAGCTCTCGGCTTGGCGAGCCGCCCAGGCCTTCTCGACAAGGTATCTCCTCTCCGAAGATTATTTCCGGAAACCCTAGCTGTTCCAAGAATGGCCTCAAAGGCTCGTCTTGTCGTAGCATCAGTGCTGCGACGTCGCTGTTAGTATATTTGTCCGCAGTCGACTGGATTCGTGAAACTTTTATATTGTGAGGAAAGTACGTTTTGATTGGAATTCTTATGAATCAATGAGTTTGTTGTTATTCTACCCTAGGGTTTGATGTTGTATCTTGGATTATCATGGAATTGGCTTCATGATGATTAAGATCTTGTTTGGTTGGAGTATATTTTTGAGATAGAGAGGAAAAAAGTTATTTTAATATAATGTGAAATAAAGATATTTTATTTTGTATTGGATTTGAAATAAAGTTTATTTTAATATGTAATTGTGTTTTTGATGTGAAATAAATACTAAATATTGATGAAAGTATTATTGGAGAAGTTTGACGGTTTTGGACCAAAACCAAACAAGCCTAAGGGTGTGTTTGGCAACAACTTAAACTTAAATTTAGGCTTCTTATATTTAAGGCACTCTCAAACGGTATTATTGCATTTATGTGGCTTTAAATTTTTAAGGTGCTTAAGCCTAAAGCGCATCTAAATAGTATTTTACACAACAAATAAATTTAAGTTGCATTTGGTTGTTAAAGCATTTTAAAAGCTCAGAAAGCCCTTTAAGCTGCTTAAATTACAAGCCGCTTGAAAGGTAGCTTAAAGTTTAAGCTGCTTCAAAAATATTTCCCGTAGGTGGTCCAAGTTTTATGAACTCTATTTTGTGGTTCATGTATTAGTTTGCTCTCTTGATTTTGTTAATATTATTAGAGCTAGGTGGGATGAAGCATTCTGGAGAAATAAACTTCTGATACTTCAAATGCTGCATTACTGTTGGTTTTTTATTTTTATTTTTCTTTTAAACAAACGATCCAATGGAATGGAGAAATTTTAATTGAAGTCTGTATCTTCTTTGAGAAACCATTCACTTATTGTTCTCTTATGAAAATCAATTGCTGAAGTTAGACTAGATTTTAAAATTTCACATCTTCTAAATTAGAATTTCAAATAGCTAGACTAGCTCTATCATATTTGCTGTCTCTTATGAAATCTCTTAGGAAATTCTATCTTATAATTATCATAGTTAATATTATCAAATACCTCTTTCATAGTTCATCATTATTGATATCTCTTATGAAATTCTATCTTGGAATTATCATAGTTCATCTTATCAAATGCCTCTTTCATATCTTTGGTAAGAAATGAAATGGTGCCTCTAAATGAAAGAAAGTTATTGGAAAATTATTAACCTTGCTTCCCATTGTATTTCTTGGAATACCCATGCACTTAGTGCTGTTGTGCTGCTGCCACCTCTTTTATGAATTGATCGGCTGTGAGCATGGTTATAAGTTAGGCCTCCCACTTGGTTTGGCTCCTGGTTGGCTTGACTAACTTAACGAGTTCTTCATCTTTAATCTGTTCTCTAAATTGCTTGTTTAATTTCTTAGGCATAGATGTATTAAGAAGATTATTTTTTTTTTATTTTTAGTTCAGCATTTAAATGAGCAAGAGGGTGTGTACTTATGCTGTGAGTGAACTTAACATGCATGCAATTCATTGAGTGAGATATGCAGAATATGAGAAAATTTCGATGAATGCAGGTTAATAATTAATTAAATATTTTTATTTGGAAGTTAAAATTCACATTTATTCAGGTACGTCATCTTTTGCTATTGTAAAGGACAAAATAATTTAATAATCACCCACGTTGGTTCAAATTTGCTTTTCACCTCAGGAGCTTGTTTTCATGGCTTTGGTGAAAATTTGTTTTTTGGATGCTCATTATAATACCTAAAAATAAGCAGATGCGAGTTAGATTATCTGGCGGCCATTTCAGGATGTTAAATGAAAAGCTCTATACATGCAGGTGAAAATAACGCATGCTTACTTTTACATTAGAACTGCATTTATTTTCTTATATAGGCTTATTATATTATTTTTTCTCCTTACCAGCGGAAACGAGGCATTAGACTTATTCAAGAAAGAACCTGAACTTTTTGATGTGGTAAACCATTTTCTGTCTTTTCCTCCATTCTTTTTATTACTTAATAAATTAGAGGTCTTATTACTCTATGTATATATCATTTATTTTCATGTACCTCTAACAGTAACATGCAATAGACACTCCTGCATCCTTAGACTTAATGTTGATGCAGAACCTAATACCCTGAATGAAATTGTTACTTTTAGCTTTCAAAAGTCAAATGCTCATTCCATCATGTTAATATAAGAGTCAGTGCACTTTTATTATTGCTAATTAGCCGTGCTCTTTTTTGTATTTAGTAGATAACAAACAAAATACCATTAAGAAATTTAGTGTAAATTCAGTGCAAATGATTATGATCAAGAAATAAAAAGATCATGTGAGGATGTGGTCCAATGATTACAATCAAGGGCCATGGACTTTAACTTATGCGTCTTTTGTTAGGCTTCTACGATGAATGGATAATAATTTATTATCCCACATAAAAAATGGAGAGAATAACTAGGATTTATTAGTAATGTCTTTGGCATGCATGTTGATGTGCTTTTGAGGACAAAATTGTGAGACTTTGTTAGGTTAAGGCAAATAATACTTTTTCTTTGTGGATTGAGTTGTGAGAATATATGAATTCTTTAGGGATACCAATAAATGACTACTATTTGTTTGCATTCGAGGATATTGTTTTCTTTTTTCACTAACTAGCATCCGCAGTAAGATAATTCATCTTTTAGGAAACCATATTTGATGAGATGTATGAATTATTTTTGTTGGGAATGCATATGAGCAATTATCCTATATCGGTAGTTTAATAATAAATTGTGGTGCTAACTATGGAGTACCAATATTTTTTAAAGCCTGAAGTATCCGTATCATATCCGTATTAGATACTTATGCTGCCTGATATTTCACCGATGCATATTCAGTACACTATGTGGCGTATCAATTTTTATTTTTAGCTTTTAAAAATTAATACTTATCTAATGCTTGTTCACTGTTGATCTTATACTTGTTCGATACTTCTCGATACTTCTAATTGAAAAATATATTAGATTAGTCAGTTTGGCCCACACAATACAAAATAAAAAGGACTTATTTATAAAAGACAGCCTATGCTTAGACTCAATGACTAGCAATGGGAGAGCGACAACTGAGTTTCACATAATTGGGAACATAGAAAGTTTATCCATGTTAGAATTCTAATAGTAAAAAAAGATTTGGTATCCGTAAGCTGTTACTTTTTCAACTTCAGCTAACTCATTTAGCAGTCATACAAATGTTAGTGACATCGTTACTTTTTCAACCGCAACCGATACTTTGTCATTATTTTTATTAGATGCCAGTCATGATTCTTTATACATTAATAGAGCCTATAATGTAGAAAAGATAGAATATTGGTAATTATTTGTTAAATTTATTTAGATTTGGACAGATAAAGACTTGCATTTACTTTGATTAAATCAATATATGTAGGTTTTGATCATAGTTGTTATATTATTTATTAATTGTACTTCGTTTGTATTAAGCTAATTGAGTTAGATATTTTTATTGAAAATTATTAAGTATGTGAATTAAAATAATATTTTTTTATATTAAAAATTGTGTAAAATGAATAAAAAAATTTATTTATTATTATTATTGTTTTTTTTAAACTAGTATCATTTTAGTCCTCACGCAGACTGGGCCTAAATATGAGAACATGAAATAATACATATACATATATATATATATAATTGTCGTTTTCTAATGTATTTAGATTATATTTTTTTAAAGCTTATCGTATTATTATATCCGTATTATATCGTATCTGTATTATCATATCGTACTCGTACTTTATAAGGTAATATGCAAGTGATGACCTTTACCCATTAGCTTAAATTTTTTGGCTAATATTGTCTATTCACTTGTGTATTGGACCTAAATTAGTCACCCTTGATATTTTTCTCCTAATATGTGGTATAAATGCCAATAGTTCAGTTGTAATCAAGTAATTCGTGTTGGCTGGATTTTCATTGTGTTCAACCATAGCTGGTGAGTATTTTAAAAAAAAAAAACCACAGTTGATTGGCAAGAAATCTAAGAGTGGAACTTGCATTGTGGCTCCTGGTGGTTCAGTGGGCTCTTAATATGCATGGACTTGATGAGTTAAAATGGCCAATTGGACGGGAAAGACATGGATGGATTCTCATGTGAAGGGAAGCTTGTTTAGAATGCACATTAGCAATTATTACACATTGGTAGTTCAATAAGTAGTGATGTTGATATGCAAGTGATGAACCCTATTTACTAGCTTAAACTTTTGGATTAATAGATGTCCATTTGCTTACATGTTGAGCCCAACTTGGGCTGCTGATATTGCTCCCTAACAAATTTGAGAGTTTGGGAAAACATATAAAATTCTGTGTCTTCACCGTTTCATCTCGAAATGAAAAGTTCTGGTCTAAAGACGGTCCTAATGATAAAACATTTCTTGTTTTGCGAAGCTGATCATTTTCTGGTACACCGCTACTTCTTGGAAACTGTGTTACTAGTTCCTTGATCTGATGATTGAAGATACATACATAATATAATTCTGTTGTAAGTTTGAAGTGTATTTTCGAAGAAAAATTTTGTATTTCTTAGTATCATGCAGGATATCAGGAACAGATGTCACGTTGGCCACAACAGCCAATTAACATCTTCATCAAATGGCTGAAAAGTCAGAGTTTTTCTTTTGTTGTAGCTGATTTTGGTTGTGGTAAGAGTGAAGGGGATGCTACCATTTTCTAATTGCTTTTTGAGCCTGCAAGGAAGCGGAATCATCTTCATAATATTGGTTATAATGTCTTGCAAGTTTTGTGCTAATTATTTGTGTTATATCTAAGGGAATGCCAGCCTTGCTAAAAACGTAAAAAACAAAGTCTTCTCTATTGATCTCGTCTCAACTGATCCTTCGGTGATTGCTTGCGACATGTCTAATGTGAGTTTTTTTTATGTTCTATGGAAATGCAAAGCGCTTATGTGCTCATCTTGCTAACTGTATTTGGTTTGAAGGATTTAAGGATCTACTTCTAAAGATTCTAATACAACTTGGAAATTGAGCAAAAACCTTAAGTTAAAAGGGGAATAACATATGTCACTTAAAGATCTTTTTACTCAATTAATCTCCAAAGTGAGATATTTATATGTCAACCACTACTTTTAGTGCATTACTATACATTAACTCTGGCAACTTGATACTACTTTAACCCAATGAAACTTACGTGTTACTTCCTACTTTGAATACATAATTATAAATTAGGTCATTCACCGGGTTAATGAAACGATTGGTTAACATGGCCCATTCAAGGGCCTATGTTGCTACAATTGACGGTAGCCTCCTCATGGTTGGTGCAAGATTAATTTTGATGGCTTTCTTCACGACAATGGAGTTGCAGGAGCTAGCTTTATCATCTAAGATTGCTGCAAAACGACTTTACTTGCAGGAGGGAAAAGAGTACTCACTCATTCAGTAGCAGAAGTAGAGAAAAGAGCTGCATGTTTTGGGGTTCAAGCTGCCATAGCTATGAGGAAGGATTTCTAACACATCTGGCTAAAGGGAGACTCGCTTGAGGCACTATAGGGATCCAAGAAAAATTGAGTAAGAGGAGCGGACAATAACAAAGAAAGTACTGCATAGTGGATAGCATAGATTTTTTGCTTTCTTGCTTTCATTCATGTAAAATTGCTCATGTAACTAGGAACACCAATAGTGTTATAGATTACCTTGCACATTTTGTGACGTTAGGAGACTTTGCTTGGGAGAAGGGAAGGTCTCTTCTTAAGGATCTTTGTGACATTCTCAGAGGGATGTTGGTTAACACTTATTCTTGTAGTCTTTTGACTTTTAATACAAGGCCTAGGCCAAATTTCAAAACAAAAAAAGAAAGAAACGGTTGGTCGATGGAGTTAATGTAGGAGGTCAGGTTGTAATTATGTATTCAAAGTTGGTTATGATATATGTAAATATGTAATGTTGGGGGTCAGCCCCCACCTAGCTGGCTTAAGGCTTGGTTGTTGTTGTTATTGTAACATGGGGTTAAATGAGTAACAAAACCTCTCTTAAAGATGGCATATGTGATTTCTCCTAAAAAAACTAAACTATTTTTTTTCTCAACCGGAACCAACTACATTCATGTGGCTATCTGGCAGTTTTACGGTACCTGATCCACGTTAATTCATTGCACTTAAATTCCTGATATAATCAGGTATTGTTGTTCTTCTACTATCTGTTGTTATCACTTATAAATTTCAGACACCTTTGGAGCCAACATCTGTGGATGTTGCTGTCTTCTGCCTTTCATTAATGGGAACGAACTATCCTAGTTATTTGAAAGAAGCAAATAGAGTCCTCAAACCATGGTATATTTCTATATAATTTTTGCTGAATATATGGAATAAGGAGAATTCTATTCTGACCTGTTCTCTCTTATATTTAATGGTTTAGCGGCTGGCTTTTGATAGCAGAAGTAAGAAGCAGGTTTGATCCAAACAATGGAGGTGCTGATCCAGATAATTTTTCAGTAGCTGTAAAACAGCTTGGCTTTACACTGAGCTCCAAGGTTCTTTTATGATTCACTATTATCTTTTTCATTGTTATAATTAGGATAAACTTTTTACATGTCCCTAGAGTTTATAAAATCTTCGAACTTGTCCATTAATCAAACGCAAAGTGTCTTCTTTTGTCATCAAAGTATCTGCCATATTGATATGAAACATACATGAAATGGATAATTTAGGAAATTCTAATTTTTAAATTTCTAACCTTGTATGATTAATAAATTTTTTGAGAACTTTTACTTCAGAAAATTGATCACGGATAATTTAGGTTTAACACAAAATTTACAAATGCCATTTTCCAGTGACTTTAACAGTGATTTTGAATAAATTGTATCTAATTGAAATGCAACTGATAACTATAAAGACGTAATTGTATGATTTAATATATTTTAGAGATTTAATTGGAAGAACTTAAAATTTGGGTAAATTAAATCTAGGTTCTTGAGATTGGGCATAATATCATGCAGCTTCACAGATTTCAAAAACTCTCTATTTGGTTTCTGAGTATGTTAAAATTTTCACTCTGGTCTTTGTGGTTGACTTAAAAGCTTTTTAATCTGTCAGTTTTCTGTAATCACGTGACCAAAAAATATTTTTTACTCAATTCTTATTTTTGGGGGGAAATTATTGTAAATTCCCTTAGCATTCTTGATGAACCACAATCCAAGATCTACTCGACTATATGTTGAATGTGCATAGGTATAACATCATATCATACTCGATCAAAATAAGACTCTAACTATGTGGGAACTAGGCAATGCTGGCTAATAAGAATAATAGAACCGTCTCTAATGGCCTTGTATGGATTGGAAACTACTTAATAGTAAGGGTCAAACTATCCAAAATATATTAGGTACTAAATTGTCCTCACTTTGATCACTTACGATGAACTTGCGTGCTTTAGTACCTACCTTATAATAGAGATGGAGTCGAAGTGGACTAAGGTCCAGATAAACACTCGCGTGATTTTTCTAAAGATTTTCTATTGAGGTCACCTATAGGTCAAGGTGGCTTGATAGGACTAGGTAGGTTACTCGACCTATCGACTTCTATCCTATTAAGACAATCATTTATCTCATCACGTTCATGTATCTTAAGGATAGTCTTATATTGTTGACGATCAGCATGTCTCTTCATTGTGTTCACACATGAGATAAGACATTTATGTCGGGGATAGGGTCTAAATGTCTAGGATATATAGAAATACTAGGTATGTATCTATGAAACACACTAAATGGTGAATAAAGATCTCTATATGCCATAATAGAGAAGTCTAAATGGGAAATGGAGAATGGATGCATAAAATGACTAAGAAACCTAATCACTGAACTAAATACTCAACCAAACAAGAATCGGGTGCTACTAGAAAGCAGCACTCAACTTGGCTTTGATATTAAGTTGATGTAGGTAGAATCCGATGGACCCCTATATGTTCTAAACGATTAATTGAAAATATGCTATATGATTTTAAAATTCAGATTTTAAACTAAGTTAACTGCCCTAAATCTACAACTATACTAAATTGAGGAGATTAAACTAATTAACTTTAATTATGCATATTGGCAAATTCATATCAAGCTTCATGAGGTTTCTCTGAGAAGATTAATGAATAGTGATGCTCCAAATAATTCCAAAAAACCCATGCTGTTTAGATCGAGAATCTATGAAGATTTACAGAGAAATTTAACCAATAATTTGAACTTAAACAATTAACATGTGGAATAATGTTAGACTTCAGGTGATGTAATTAATGGAAACCATGAAATCCTCAAAAAGGATGAAATTTAGAATCAGATTTAGGAAAAAGCCATGGAATGGTTTTTCTTTTTCTTTTTAAAATCTAAGAATAAGTATATAATTTTTCTAGTTTGGACAAGCAAAGTTTCACTTCATTGGAAATAACAAAGCTAAGAATATCAACAAGGTGCCGATTTTAGTCAAGATTCTAGTCATCAAGAGGAACAAATCAGTGAAATTCCAAGCAACTAAGAAGCTATGAAACACATGCATGACATGGGGATATGGGGACACAACATGGTGTGACACGACGATTTTTAAAAATATAAGATACGGACGTAGCATGACATGTCAAATACAATAATAAGAAAATTAATAATTCATACTTAAAAAATACATAAAACACAGAATAAATTTAAATTTTTTAGTATAAACAACTTGTGAGTAGCACAGAAGTCTCATAGGATCAAAATGAGAATTTGAGAAGAAACGTTGTTAGTATTGAAGAGATTTGAATATAGATTTAGATTTACTTTGCAAAGTGAGTAGGAGAATAAGTGAATATAATTCTACTTGCTAGGACAACTACAGCGAGCATGACAATAAGAGAAGGTAAGGGCTCTCAGTATTGAAGATGAATAAGAAGGTAAATTCAATTAAAACAATGGAGACGATAGAATACAATTCAAACATCAAATGAACCTCATGCTTCTGAAGACTTGACCCGAATGCCCACTGCACAAATCAACGGAAGAACACCAAGCGACAACCCACTACTGTGCCGACGCCAAATCTGATGCCACTTGTTTGAAATCGCTCAAGTGGAAGATAGCTTTTTCACATAGCTCAATGGAAAACTCAATTATCAGCAGCAAGCATCAACTATCATCCAGGAAAGCTTTATTGGAGAAGAAGGGCCACATGAGGGAGAACGAGTGAAGCAGGAATTCATGGGTTTCAATCCCCTTTTGATCTCAAATTGGGACTTTAAGATGCAATTTATTGGACAAATTGCAATCTGATTCCTCTGTTATGGTCTCTTCACACATAAGTCCAAATTGACTTACTTAAAACCCAATTTGAACCTGCTTTGGATCCAACTAACCCAAAGCAACCTATTTAACACCTATTACCCGACTAACTCAAATAACCCAAATTCACCTAAATAATTTACATGATACCAAAGTGGGCATTCCTACCAATATTAAAGTTTTAGTTGCCTCAATAAAATAAAATACATTTGACTCGAATAATATTAAAATACAAATAATATGTTGATGGACTTGAAGATTATGTTGATAACACTATCTGGACTAATATGCTTTTGCATCAGGTGGTGATCACGTTGAAGTAGTGCTCGATCTGATGACCGAGGTTTGGGATGAAAGTGTAGCCAGCATGGTGATGAGGGAGGAGAGATTGCTGATGCTTTCCAAAATGGGGGGTAGCGACAGGTTTGTAGGACAGGTTGAGCTGTCGGATGGTGAGGAGAGATCCTAGCCTTTCTGATGGAGTTGAGATGAATGTAAGGACTTAAGAGAAGAAATCCTCCGTTATCTGCTGTTCCAGTTTTGAACATAATCAATTTGTATAGGATTTGAAGAACAGAAACTTTCGAATCAATACAAAGGACTTGAAGAACATAATTTACTTGGTGATGCGCCCCCGCCTATGGGTTCCTTTGTTCTGGAAATGGCAGATGGATTTGATTGGAGGTTACAATGGTGCACGGGACGATGTAAAGTTTGGGTTCCCCATGCTTCCACTGTACCATGCTTTCAGAGTGATAGAATCTGGAAGGACGATGATGGCAGAAATCCAGCATGCGAGGGAGAATCAGAGATTTGCATGGGCACACGCTCTTTTGCGGCTGCCATGAACAAATGATTGCAGAGGTCATTGGAGTCAACGCTTGCACTACCTCCGAGAAGCACCTTAGAATCAAAAAAGCTAGTGTGCGTAGCCACAGCTATGGTGAGGAGGTGACGCCAAGGGTCTGGTGATGAGAGCAAAGAAGATGGTGGCACTGACATTGTCTGAGCAATAGGCCGTGTCTCATTTTTTGCTATAGTCAAAGCAATGGAAGAAGAAGAAGAAGAGAGAGAGAGAGAGAGAGAGAGAGTAATATCATAAATTCTCACTGTGCCATCAGTTTCTTTAGCTAAAGGACCCAACATGAAAAAATAAACATTGACGAAAACCAAACAAAGTGCTTTTCTAAATTTGTGAACTTATATAATATTATGTCTTAATTTTAAAGATTTGAGTGTAATTTATCCTAAAATTATGTTCTACGTGTAAAGATAACTCAACTATAAGAACCTATATCGTTATCGGAATCTTATCTAAATTATTGGTTTGAATACATTGTTCTTTTTCAATGTTATGGCCTTAACCCTTGGGTTGATTAACCTCTTTCATCTATACTGAACAGGATTTCAGTAATAAAATGTTTGTTCTTTTCTACTTCAAGAAAAAGGCAAGTATTGTACGTTTTCCACTTTTATTTGATTTCTCTAATTATATTGTTTTCAATAAGATACTGCTATTTCCCTGATGCAGGCTGGAGGTTCTTCAGTAGAAAAAGCAATAGATTGGCCGGCGTTGAAACCATGCCTCTATAAACGGCGTTGAACGACTAAACTGTACTTTCTTGAAGCCCATTCAGTTCATTTCATTGTGTTTTATTTTAAAAGATATAGAGGATGTTTAGTTCTTTGTTATTTTAATATTATATCATGTAATCTAAATATTATGATATCTAGATATTATCTTAATTAATAATTTTATATTCTTATAGAAGATAATTTATAGATTCATAGTATTTTCAATATAGAATCTCAAGTTTTTTAATGTTAATTAAATTTCAAATCTTAAATGATGTCATAGTTAAAGTTGTGTAATAGTCCTATTTGATTAGCTTATTAGCTATTATTGTTGTTTTATTAAATTAGCAAAGGAGCATTATTTCAACTATGTTAGTGTTGTTTTTTTTTTGGCATTTATTTTATACCATTTGAAATTTTAAATATTATATTTTTATTTAAATATATATTATTTTATAGTTTAAATTTTATGAAGAGTATGTGTTAAATAGGAATATTTATGTATACTATATTTTATTTGTATAATTTATAGATTCTACCCTAATTTTTAATAAAATATTATTATTAGACCTGATCAATGGGTTGCCGGCCTAATGTAGCGCTAGGCCCGTTGCTTACTTGGGAGGAGAAAAAATTGAGTTTGGAGAGCTTGTCACGTTAATTTTTCGTATATCAATTAAATGATGACCGTTGGCAGAGGGCGGGCTCATTGCAATTAGGCGCTATGATCAATGTGCTTGTCATAGACATAAAGGTGCTTGTTATAAGTATAAATGTGTTTGTTATAGTCATAAAGATGTTTGCTATAAGCATAAATATATATAAATGTGCTTGTTATTAAAATTATAAGCATAAATTTGTTTGTTATAAATATAAATATATATAAATGTGCTTGTTATTAGAATAAAAAATATATTTATATATATTTATATTTATAACAAGTATATTTATGTTTATAACAAGTATTTTTATGTTTATAATAAATACATTTATGCCTATAATAAGCATTTTTATGCCTATAACAAGCACATTGATCATAGCGCCTAGCTGCAGTGGACTTTCTGCCAACAGTTGTCATTTAATTGGTATACGAAAAGTTAACGTGATGAGCTCTTCGAACTTAATATTTTCTCATTTGGGAGGGCTTGGATATAAAAAGGCAATAATTTAATATTAATCTTTTATGCTGATTGTTAAATATTTGGGGTCTGTTTATTTGTAAGATTAAATTTAATAAAATTAAAATTAAATTTGGATAAAGATATTTTTTATTAAAAATTATAAATAATGTGAAATAAAATTAGTTATTATATTGGGATATGTAAGGAGTGTGATATAAAGTTAGTTATTATATTGGGATATGTGAAGAATATGATATAAGTTAGTTATTATTTTAGTAATGTGTGTAGGATGTGAAATAAAGTTAATTTTTAATATTAAATTTTATGTGTGATGTGATATGTCTGATTAAAATTAAATTAAATTAATTTTTAACAGCCAAACAAATAAGGACTTGGGCATTAACTTTTAGCAGCCAGCTTTGACTTGTTATTATAAAAGAATAATATTTTTATTTTAAAATTTAACTTGAAAAAATATTTTATAGTTTATAAAATAATTTAGAGGTTATTTGATTTAATATTATTTTACTGTTATGTAATATTATTCAGAGAAAATAATTATTTAATTTAATAATATTTATAAATAAATTTTTATATAATTATAAAATTATTAATTAAAAAATAATAATTAAATATGATGATATTTAAATTATATAATATAATATTAAAATAATAGTGAATCAAATGTATTTTTAATTATTTTAATATAAATTTTAATTTTTTATTTTAATGAATTCTATAAAATTTTATTTTAATGATTTATAATTTTTTAGAAAAATAATTATTAGAATAAAGGGATATTTACTTATATGTGATGTTATTTAATTTTATTTATGTATTATTTATTTATTTTTTGTTAATTACGCTATGTCACTTAAATATTATAAATTTTTGCATATACATATTTTTATTTATTTTTATTATAATGAGTAATTATAATTTTTCAATAATTTAATTATAGTTAGGTTACAAAAAATCTGAGCAGTTCATCATATTATTTTAAGATATTTAAATATATTTTGAATGAAAATTCTAAAATTTTGATGTTTAGGTGGTGGCAAAGGAAGGAGACATTCGCAACGTGAATTGATTTTAGGACAGATCAGTGTCTTAGTGTGGCCGCGCGAGGCCGCTACGTCGCGCGGCCTCTGAGCGCGCAGTAGNATTAAATTACTTTAATACTAAAAACTAGCTTTTAGAAAAGAAACCTTGGATTATAAGCCTTGAGCCTTAAAATTTTAGTTTTTGTGAATTAGTCATATATATAATTCACTTAAAATTTTACTTAGTAAGATAAAAAATTTTATTATGAATTTATGAATAATACACTAATAAAATTCATGAAAGTGCATTAGTTATGTATTTTATAATTTTTTAATGCATCAGTAATTTATTTCATAATTTTATTTAAAAATATTATATAAAATATGTATTTTTGTCAGTGTATTATATATAATTATCTCTATTTAATTTTGTTGTGGTTGAGTTTTCACCTATATGATCAAAAACTTATTTACATATTAGACACTCCGATTTTAAATATTATATGATGCACTCATCTATTTTAAATTTACAAGTAATGCACTCTAGTTCAAAATTTTTTGAATCTATTAACTTCGTGTAGTATTTCATCAAATGTCATTATGTCTCATGTCATCCATTAGGGTTTATTGATATTGAAATATATATTGAACATTAACTTGGACAATTGGCCATTATTTCTAACTTGTCATTATTGTTGGTGGTGAAGTCACAATTTTAAAAACATCTCAAAAACTTATAATAAAAGATCAAAGCAAGCCACCGAGTTGAGTTGTTAGGAATAATTAATCTTAGTTGAGTTCTATTATTATTATCATTATTATTAGCATTCATTATTATTAGTATTATTTTTATTGAAATTTTTTTAAGAAAGTTATTGCACAATGTGCATATAATCTAGGTTATGTCTTTTGATATAATGTGATATATAATGCTTTAGTTGATATTTTATGCGTTGAGAGGTGCAATAACGTCATAAGGTTTTACTAGCCTTTTTTATTCGACTTATTGATATTTTGATTTATACTTACCTTTTTTGTATGTCACAGGTGTCTTGCCATTAATATTTATTGGGAAGCTCATAGTCGAAAAGAGCGAAGAGTGATCTTCGAATGATATCCCAAGATAAGAGAATTACTAGCATAAAGTGCGGCTCATGACAAACTCCTAGGCTAATAAATAGTGGTAAGAGAGGTACAAGAATAAATCATTTCATATTAAAAAGGAGTTCCTAAGCTGTATAAATACATAATATAATCCTAAAGATAAAGACATCTTTTAAACAAAATCATGAGACCAATGATAGAAAATTCTATAGTTAAAGCGATCATTACTTCTATATTTTGAAATCACGAGATGAGTGACCACCCAGAAAGTATTCAAGTCATGTAAATCCCTAAAGCTAAAGAGATCATTACTTCTATATTTGAATCACGCGATATTATAATATGATATTAGAGTCGACCTTCTACAGTATGATGTAGTTCAAAAATGAATAAGGTAGAAGCTGGTGGGCTTGTGATGCCCATGGTTGAAGACGGAGGGGAGTGATTATCAGAAGATGTCTCAAAAAGAGAAAATTACTGGAGCAAAATATAGCTCTTAATAGGATTCTAGGCTGATAAATAATGGTAAAAGAGGTACAAAAAATAAATTATCTCATATCAAAAAGGGAGAGAAGATCTTAAATTGTATAAGTAGATAACTTGATCGCAAATAGTAGAATCGTATTTTAGGATAAAATCTTAAAGTTAATAATAAAAAACTCCATAGTTAAATGTGTTTGGGCTAAAATATATTGAGATGAGAGACCTTTTGAAAAATACTCAAATCATGCAGTTTCTAGGATCTAAATTAAATAATACCTCTATATTTGAATTATAAAATATTATATTTACTGCTGACACTATTCTAGATGGTCTTTCATTAAGGGAAGTGGCTCATTGTGCTACTAATTGTAATAATAATAAACACGTAATTGCTTGCCAAGCTAATATTGACTTTTAGCTATATTCTTTTAATACTTTTAAAGGTTTTGTTTGGTTAGAGTAAAAAAATGATTTAAAAAAATTTGTGAAAATTTTTGAAAAATGTATATGATGTGAAATAAATTTAGTTATATTAAAAATTATGTTAGATATGAAATAAAGTGATTATTTATTATTAAAACTTATGTAGGATGAGAGGTAAAATATTATTTTATTTTTAAAAAATAAAATAATTTAATTATTAATGTCCTGTTTATTTGAAAATTTAAAATTAACGTAGTTTAATTTTGAACAGATATATCATATTACACATAAAATTTAATATTAAAAATTAATTTTATTTCACATTCTAAATACATTATTAAAATAATAACTAATTTTATATCACATCCGTCATATATCCCAACATAATAACTAATTTTATTTCACGTCATTCATACTTTTTAATAAAAAATATTTTTATTTAAATTTAAATTTAAATTTATTAAATTAAAATTTATAAATAAACAGATCCTATGCCCATATTTTTTAATTAATTTTGTAATCGTTTTCTAGCATATGGAATAAAAATTAGTATTTCGATTTTAGTTGTTCTTGAAATTTTTTTTGAATCACAATTTTATTAAACTTTGAAAATATTTTTAAAATTCAGCCGACATTGTTTTGCGAGTTAATAGCTTCGTTTATAAGCCGTTAAGGCCATTCTGTGCGGCCGCTGCTCTGCGAAGCTGCGACGTTTGAAAAGCGGCGATCGCCGGAGTCGTCCGGATTCCCGTCGTCCGACCAAATCATAATTTTCGCTCTTCTTGTTCTCCGACCATCCCACTGCCACTCTCTGATTCTCCGGCGTCCTTTGAGGTCTCTTTGTTCGGACTTGGCGGGCTTTGGTAGCTACAGGGTTTAAACCCTAGGGCATGCGGGCGCCCTGCCTCCCTCATTTTACCAACCCTTGTGTGGCCGTTGGATTATCGGGTTCCTCCGCTTTTTGGCGCCTACATCGTAGTCGAGGATGAGTAGCTTGGTGGAGAGGCTTCGGATTCGATCAGATAAAAGACCTCTCTACACTGATGGGGGATCTGACGACGATGATTTCGTCGTGGCCAAGAAGAAGCCTGGGCAAAAATCGGAGGAGGCTGACAAGATAGAGAGGGAGGATGCGGTATGATTTTGCTTATAATGTGTTCTTAAAGAATGGAGTATAGTTTGGTAATAGCGTTATGAGAGTTCCGTATCCCTGTGCTCTTCGGGTTATGGCAACTGTTGTTCAGTGTCAATGGCTCCTGTTAACATTGTTTATTGCCCTGCGTATATAGTTCTTATTTTTACCATTCGTGTGTCCGATGTTGTTGTTGTTGTTGTTGTTTATTTTTATTTTAAATTTGTTTTTTTTTCTTTTTTAGTTTATTTTTTTAAGTTTCTGTGGGTTGATTCCTATGTTTTCTCCTTTGATAGAATTTGGCTTTTCTTTTGTGGATTAAAATAATAGTGGAAGATGGTTAGGGTATCCTATTTGAGGGGAATCCTTTTATATTCGGTTGGATTGTACTGCTGAATGATGAAATTTGTCAGTGGGTTTTGAGCTGTCATTTGCCTCTTTTAGGTTTTGAAGTAGTGTAGAGCCTTCTTTTTGGATAGTCTCTCTCTTAATCCTTCAGGGAAGACAAGAATCTTGTACTCATATTTCTTCATTATTAGGTTTGTTTAACTGGAAGTTCTACAGGATAGAGATATGTTTAGCTGTTATTGAAATTGTCGGATACTTAATGCTAAAATTTAATTTTTTGACATCTCATGTAAAGATATGCTTAGTTGTTATTGACAGTAATCTATATAATTCTGTAGAAAGAAGATTCATGCCAAGCATGTGGAGAAAGTGGGAATCTCTTGAACTGCGCAACATGCACATATTCTTTTCATTCGAAATGTTTGATTCATCCTGGGAATCCCCTTGCTAATGATAACTGGAGCTGTCCTGAATGTGTATGTTTTTGGCTATTGGCTTAGAACCTTATGTTATGTTCACTATCAGCAATGGGTATCGTTAGATACCTGACTACTACAATCCATGAAAAAAGAATGACTTAACACATAAATAAGCAAATTTCATTACAAATTGAAGATGTTTACCTTTTCTGTTTGATGGTTGTTTTTGGCATATGCAGGTTAATCCTTTGAATGAGATTGATAAGATTTTAGACTGTGAGATTCGTGCAACTGCGTCAGATGCAATGGATGATCCACAGGCTGGTCCTAAAAAATTTGGTGGAAAGCAATATTTAGTAAAGTGGAAGGGCTTGTCCTATCTTCACTGTACATGGTATCTTTCTGCAGTTTAATTTTCCACCTTCTACCACAAACTATCTTTTTTAGCTTTCTTGTAGGATGGAAGTAATAGTTTCTGATATTGTACATGTATATATAAACTGAGAATAATCCAACTTCCTGAATATTAAAGAAATCATACGGTTTACTTTAAAGTTTGTTATTATTTATTTTAACTTCTAACTTATACTAATATGTAGTTGTTTTATGCTCTGCTGTTTGAAATTGATGTATCCCTGCCTTAATGTCAACTTGGACAGGGTGCCTGAGGAAGAGTTTAGAAAAGCTTGCAAAGCTAACCCTCGATTAAGGACTCGATTAAATACTTTTCAGAAGCAGATGAATTCTGTGGATGGCAATGATGACGATTGGCTTCCTGTTCGCCCTGAATGGACAACTGTTGACAGAATCATTGCCAGCAGGTTCTGTCGTTTTTGCTTTGCATTAATTTTCCATTTAGATATTTTCTATGATTTTTTTCCTCTATGAAATGTGACATTTAGATATTTTCAAAAGAACGTAAACTTTGGGTGGTTGGCACAAGGGTTAGAAATTTGTGGGGACCGATGGATTTGACTATATATTATATTATGTGTTTTTTGTACTTGTTTCACTTGCCAATTTCCAAGATACAATAAAGGTGTGATATACTGAATGCCTCCTGTTTCTTACCATGGAAATAAACTGAGACCAGGATTCCAACATATTTTGGGTTGATGGTTATGGTGGTCATTAAAACAAAACTTGTTCTCTAAACTATTACTCCTCTGAGTTTCTTTCTCTACCTTTACCTCTTTATTTAGCTGCCTTATCAATCTTAAGCGCGAGTGTGTTTTGTCTGATTTTGTTCCAATGTCATTCAATTCTCCATTATTCTAATAGAGGTTACTTCTTGGCCTTTGTCATATTCTACATTTTCGTTCCATAATTGCCTATAGTTAAAAGTCTCGATATTTTTTTTTGTGTGGCCCTCCATTTTCATACATGTAAAATTATTTTACTGTTTGTTTTCACTGGTCATATTATTTTCTTTTGTTTCCTTCTAATCCAATGTTCTAATAACTACTACTACTACTACAATGACAACAACAACAACAAAAGAGACCTGATTCTAATTAGTAGGGTTCATCTACATAGACATATCTTCTCCATTCAAATCCCCATCTTTCTCGTTGTTTCCATGACTTGGATCTGTAGTTCAATGATTGACATGTACAAAACCACCTTATATGCCTGTTCCTCATTTTCTACAGGTGTCACTCACCCTTTTTATGATACCATCATTTATAACATGGTTCACTCCCGTATAACTACTCATCCGTTTCAACATTTGTATCCTAGCTATAGAAATCTTAATGATATTAATATTTTGCCACTTAACAGTCCAAAATTCTCCCTTATATAACATAGATGGTTGGATAACAAACTCATAAAGCTTCCCCACAAACTTTTGGATTATAGCAAGCTCATATTTGAATCAATCCTGATGAAGGAACATAATCAGCCGCCTCCAGCGTTGAGTATGCCATATCTTCTTGCAGTTAAGTAACCGTGGAGGAAAGAAGGGAAGAGTCTTAGTATTTACCTTTCTATAAATTTTTGATGGGTGGCATTCTACTTTTGATTGTTCAAAACTAAAAGCATATGATCTGTCATGTTTATTCATGTTGTTTATGATCTATTGATAGGCATCAAACACCAGATTAATAGCTGTATAATCAGTATAATAGTAGAATTGCTAGAACCTGTTTTTTGTATCTGAGCTACTACTCATTCTGACTGCAGATTGTTAGAGTTTCTTATTCTTATTATTGTACCTTTTTTTCTTGGATTGCTGTTCCTTTTTTTCCTTTTGTGTTTCCCATTTTTCGAGCTGGTGTCTATAGGATCTTTTGATAGCTCTAAGTGCTAAAGAGCTTTATGCAGAAAATGTGGTGATGGACGTGAGTATTTCGTGAAATGGAAAGAGCTTCCCTATGATGAATGTTCTTGGGAAGTTGAATCAGATATCTCTGCCTTTCGGCCTCAAATTGAAAGGTTTAATATGATCCAGTCTAGACGTAATAAGAAACTTTGTAGCAAGAATAAAGATCTAAATGGTGATTTAAAAGAGCTGAAAATGAAGAACAAAGAATTTCATCAGTTTGACAAAAGCCCTGAATTTCTTTCTGGTGGGATGCTTATATTTTGCTAGATATTCTGTATTACTACCTTCGTCAAAGTTTATGTAAGTGATTGTTATGAATGATTCCAGGTTCATTGCATCCTTATCAACTTGAAGGTTTAAACTTTTTGCGCTATTCATGGTCAAAAAGCACTCACGTGATCCTTGCAGATGAGATGGGTCTTGGTATGCATTTTATGGGAGCATACATAAATAGTTTGAGTTTTCTCAAGTTATTGCTGTATGATGTGTTTCTGATATGCGGGTGTTTTATTTTGTGCAGGAAAAACTATACAAAGCATTGCTTTTCTTGCTTCTCTTTTTGAAGAAAAAATCTCTCCTCATTTAGTGATAGCACCTCTTTCCACGCTGAGGAATTGGGAACGTGAATTTTTAACTTGGGCTCCACAAATGAATGTTGTATGTTCAAAGTTTAATTTTATGGAGAAAATGAAATAGATCTACCCTTTCTTTCTGAAATACTGTAGGTTATAGTTTTCTCTTTTGTCAAAAAATCATAGGTTATGTACTTTGGATCTGCCCAAGCTCGTGCTATCATTCGACAATATGAGTTCTACTATCCAAAAGAGAAGTCTAAAAAAAAACACAAGAAGAAAATATTTCAAAATGCCAATCTGAAGAGAAAACCAAGAATAAAGTTTGATGTTCTTTTAACGTCTTATGAAATGATCAACATGGATGCAACATCCCTGAAATCTATCAATTGGCAGTGTTTGGTATGTTGCTATCATTCCTTCTCCCATGATCTTATCCGTTCTCCTCTTGTTTTGGTTTCCTCTAAGTCCCTTTTGTTGTCTTTGCTGCTGTCTTAACAGATTGTAGATGAAGGTCACCGCCTCAAGAACAAAGAATCTAAATTGTTTCTTCAACTGAAACTTTTTAGTGCAAAGCATCGTGTGCTTCTCACTGGAACACCGCTTCAGGTTACAATGGCTTGTTAATTGTTTTTGTTGTTATTGAGATATGCTTATTACAAGTAGCAGAAGCTATTATGTTCTCTGGCATCTATTTATTTGAATCCCTTGATGACTTGTTGTAAATTCAGTCATTGGATTTCTTTATTGAAACCTACCTTTAGGACATTTGTTTTTTGGAACTGGAGAGCATTTGTCCTCCAATTTTGTTAATTTCTTCTTTTTTTTCCTTAATTTTCTTCATGGTCAAGTGCCACCATATTCAAAAAATGTCAGTTTTCACCCATTTAAACAGTTCATTTTGTGTGCAACTAATCAGAATTTGATTGTCTTGCAATTGGCTTAAATAAGTCATTTGATGATCATGATGAGGGAAAGCACAATCTATGTGAGCAGATGTCACTTTTATCGTCCATTTTTACACTGCATTTTTTTAAGTCATCTTGTTGACTCGTATGATCCATTGATCCAATGAACTAAATGTTCATTTAGCATTGCATTTTCATTCACTATGAAGTTCAAGTCGGACCTTTTTGGTTAACATGCTCTGATTTTGTTTAATTTCTGCTTTACTTTAATTTCTCTATTGATTAAAAGAGGAAAAAAATGACACTAGTCTGATCTTGTATGGACATTTTTATTCATGTAATTTGTGGACTAATTAATTTCAAGCAGTATGCTAAAGCCACTTTTGACTTCAAACAAAGTAATTGTGGAAAGATAAGGGACTGCAAGTATTTGCCTACCGTCCATTTTGTATATGGCGGAAGATCTCTTAAATGATTTTCATTACAGATCATATATATAATTATTAGGTAATTTTACTTCCCATGCATCCTATGCTTAAGATGTAGTTTTCAGATAATTTTCCTGGAACCCTTTCTGGACAGCTTTATATACACCTATAGTGTTTTGATGTAAGACTTCAAATCTCTTGGGAAATTGGGAACGTGGAGTCCAATTGAATTATGATTGAGGATCTCTTAAGATGAATTTGATGGATCTTGGGACCCATAATAAATCAAGTAATGTAGTTCTTATATGTGGGAACAAATAGTAGCTTCTGTTATAAAATGCTCTTGAATATAAAACAGAATTAGCCACGTCATAGTTTTGTCATTTATGTGTTTACTCCATGCCAGTTGGTTCTTTTTGAAAAGTTCATTCCTATATAGTTGTACGTTACTTTCTTTATCTCCATTCAAAGATAGTGCGAGTATTGCAGTTTTCTTTAAATTTTTTCATTTCAATTCTTAAACTGTTATATTACTATTCTTTATTTACAGCCTTATATTTTATCATTTAATATTAATTTTTATTTAGTATTGCAAGTTTTACCCTCAGAAAAGAAATTGTTTTTATACTTAATAGGCTTACATTGTTACACAGAAACAGTTTGTTTTTGGAAGAATGCTTATACAAGACAGGGTTCTTCTTTTTATGTCTTTTGTATGCATAATTTTTTGCATGATTTTTACCCTTACATTTTTTTGTTTTCTTGTGTTATTCTCTTTCTTTTACAGAATAACTTGGATGAGCTATTCATGTTGATGCACTTTCTAGATGATGGAAAGGTAGGTAGTTCAAATATTATTTTTCATTGCCTTCTCATAGAATGGTATGGTGATGCTGTTGCATGCCCATGTGGGCCTTTTGTAGCTATATCCTTTTCGCCTGTTATTCAAAATGAAATAAACCTTACAACAACAACAACAACAACCAAGCCTTAATCCCACTAGATGGGGTCGGCTATATGAATCCTTGTTTTCATTGCGCTCTATCAATTACCAAATTCTTATCTAAGTTTAAGTAACTAAGATCACTCCTTATAGTTTCTTGCCATATCTTCTTTGGTCTCCCTCTTCCTCTTTGTACATCGGCAACATCCAATAACTCAATTTTTATAACTAGATCTTAAATCAACTTACGATTTATATGTCCAAACCATCTAAGCCGATTTTCTCTAAGTTTATCCTCAATTAGTGTAACACCAACTTTCTTTCGGATATACTCATTTCTCATTTTATCCTTTCGTGTATATCCACACACCCATCTTAGCACCTCATTTCTGCAATATTTATTTTATTTATATAGTTTCTTCTTTGCAGGCCAGCATTCAGCACCATATATCATTGCTGGTTTTATTACAGTTTTATAAAATTTATTCTTGATTCTGGATGAGATTTTTCTATCGCACAACACATCAGAAATATTTCTCCATTTTATCCATCCTGGTTGAATCCTGCTAATAACGTCATTATCTATTTCACCATAAAAAAAAAGAAGAAATAAACCTTTGATTTCAAGTGTTACCTGCCATTCCCATTAGTGTTAGGCTTGATTGTTTTTCAGCTACATAATGATGTCTTAAACTTGAAGTCATTTTTAAATTATTTCAGTGGCAATATTTTCTATCTTATCAACTATGATAAGTCATTTTTACGTTTGGATTAACTCTATGGAAAAAGAATAAAAATGGTTTTGACTTATTGCAGAGTCGGTATTTATCTAGAAAGCTTTGTCCTGATGAGTCATTCTTTCTATGGAAGTTGGTCTAAATTTTGAATTTCACATCATTTGCAAAGTTTGCAGCTGCAGCCATTCAATAAAGGCATTTGTTTGCTTGTTCTATAGCCATCATATGTAGTGTGCAAAATTGTGCATCATTATTTATGCTTCAAGTTTTAGTGTTGCTATTCAAATTGTAACGAGCTAACATCTTAGTTACATTGCAGGTCTGAGTCATGTTAGGGCATAATTTCTATTTACTTCTAGTCATGTTAGTGCAAAAGCTATTATAATGGTTTATTTCTAAGCTGATTGTCTGCCTATGGTCTTCTAGTTTCCAAGTATTGAAGATTTTCAGAAGGAATTCAAAGATATCAATCAAGAGGAGCAAATTGCTAGGCTTCACAGAATGCTTGCTCCACACCTCCTTAGAAGTAGCTTCTGCACCACTTTGTACACTATTGATTTTCATTGTTACTTAACGTGTTTTTGGGCATCGTTAGTCATTTGTTTGGTCTCTTAGTAACTGATTTCATTATGACTATGTAGACTGAATTACTACTTATTTTACTTTTACTGTTACTTCTTTCTTGCATCCATTAAAAATCTTTTATGTTTCTTAATAACTTTTGACATATGTTCCATCAAAAAAAAAATTGATGCATAGGCCTGTTTGACATTAAGATCATTTTTTCATGCCTTCAAAATTTTTTAGACTTGTCTTGAAATATGTGAATGATGGAAAAGAAAGTTAGTTAGTTATATTACAAATTATGTAGAAAATGAAATAAAATTAACTTAATATTATTTTAATGAAGTTATCATTTTGGTGTAAGACATGGCCAAAATGGTGTAGGGGCCATTTTGGATATGGCATGGCTAGAGTTGTTATTATGTACAGTTAAGTCCTTAAATATGGAGTTCTTAAGGCTCTGTTTGGCGCGAATTAGGACTAAAATAATACTAGTTTAAAAAACAACAACAATAATAATAAATAAATTTTTCTAATCATTCTACACAAATTTTAATATAAAAAATATTATTTTATTTCATATATTCAATAATTTTCAATAAAAATATCAACTTTATTTCACATCCTAGACCAAAATTTTTCGAGTTTGAATTTTTTCATTTGGAATGTGGGCTCTTATATCTTCTACTTTTTTTTCTATTTCTTTTTAGATTTGCTTACTTTTTTTTTCTTCTTTTTTTTATTTCATTTTATTGCATTTCTATTTTCTTTCCCTCTCTTTTTTTTTGATTCCGTTCCATTGATCTGTAATTGCCTCTAGCTTAGGCAGACAACCTGGCAAATAGACATCCACAGGAATTAGTTTATCGACTCCACGAACAGTGCTATAGGAATCAGTACTGAACATCCCCCCTGTAATAGTACAGGCTCCCTAGTTTTTGGTTTAGGATGTGAAATAAAATTGATATTTTTATTGAAAATTATTGAATATGTGAAATAAAATAATATATTTTTTATATTAGAAGTTGTGTAGAATGATTAGAAAAATTTATTTATTATTATTGTTGTTTTTTAAACTAGTATCATTTTGGTCCCCGCCCCAAATAGGCCCTAAGACCCTGTTTGGCGTGAAAACCAAATCAGGACCAAAATGATACTAATTTAAAAAACAACAACAATAATAATTAATTTTTTTTTAATCATTCTACACAAATTTTAATATAAATAAATATTATTTTACTTCACATACTCAATAATTTTTAATAAAAAAATAATTTTATTTTACATCTTAGATCAAAATACTCGATTCGAATATTTTGGTCTAGGATGTGAGATAAAGTATATATTTTTATTGAAAATTATTGAGTATGTGAAGTAAAATAATATTTTTTTATATTAAAATTTGTGTAGAATGATTAAAAAAAATTATTTATTATTATTATTATTATTTTTTAAAATTAGTATCATTTTAGTCCTAATTTGGTCCTTGCGCCAAATAGAGCCAAAAGTCAAGTAGGCATCAAGCTTTGTTCCTACTATATCATCTTATTATTAACACTACAAACCTAATGCTTGTATGTTTGATTCAGTTTCATATGGAACACTAGTCTAGAAGGGCATGGATAGAGGGAGAGGAAAATATGATGGTTGCACATAGTACTTTTGATCAAAAAAGAAATCAGATTTTTTTCGTACCTCACTCTATTAGAAAATGGGTTAGATTCTACAGGATCAATGCATCTATAAGACTTCAGAAATGATGAAAGAGAATCAAAAGAAAGGAGAGGGAAAGAAAATGGAAATGCAATACAACAACAACAACAAAACTTTAATCCCACTAGGTGGGGTCGGGTATATGAATCTTTTGCTTTTATTGTGTTTTATTAATTAACAAATCCTTATTTAAGTCTAAGTAAGTAAGATCACTTTTTATAGTTTATTACCATCTCTTCTTTGGTCTCTCTTCTTCTTTGTACACGGGAAAAATTCAATAACTTGATTTTCTTAATTGGAGCTTCAATCGACGTATGATTTACATGTTCAAACCATCTAAGCCAATTTTCTCTAAGTTTATTTTTAATTGATGCAACTCTAACTTTTTCGCGGATATATTCATTTCTCATTCTATTTTTTCGTCTATACCTTAGTATTCTTATTTTTGTAATACTTATTTTATTTATATATTTTCTCTTTTTAAATCAGCATTTAACATCATATATCATTACTAGTCTTACTATGGTTTTACAAAATTTACTCTTAAGTTTGGATGAAATTTTTCTATCGCACAACACACTAAAAGTATTTCTCTATTTTACTTTTTATGCTTGGATTCTACTAATAATGTCATTATATATTTCACTTTCATTTGGTATGATTGATCCAAGGTATGTAAAGCACTCACTCTTATTGACAATTTGATCACCAATTATGACATCACTAATATTTTTCTTAACTAAATTTGCACTCTATATATTCAAGTTTTGATCTACTGAAACAAAAATTTTTAGATTCTAAAGTATGCTTTCATAATTCGAGTATTGCTTTAACTTTCTTTTTAGTTTTATCAATAAGGATAATATCATTTGCGAAGAGCATCACTAAGGCACCTCATCTTGGATATGTCTAGTCGATTTTTATAATTAAAATAAAAATATACTAATTTAAAGCTGAGTTTGGTATAATTCAATTATAATAAGAAAATTTCTAGTCAAATCTCCTTGTGTTTGAACACAGGTATCAATTCTTTTATATATAACTTAAATATAAGTAGTGCAAATTCTTTTCTTTTTTAAAGCTCTCTAAAGTACTTTTTTTAGAACTTGATCATAGGCGTTTTCCAAATTAATAAAAACTAAATGTAGGTTTTCTTTCTCTTTTTAAATTTTTCATTAAATCTCATAATAAATGAATAACTTTCATTATAGATCTTCCTGGCATAAAATCAAACTAATTCTATAATACTTTAGTATTACGACGTAATCTATGTTCAATCACCCTCTCTTAGAGTTTTAAAGTATGACTCATTAATTTAATTCTTCTATAATTGGTATAATTATGTATATCATCTTTATTCTTATGAGTAGATACTAATATATTTTTTCTTCACTTATTTAGTATCTTTTTAGTCTTCAAAATCATATTAAACAATCTAATGAGTAAAGGAACTCTTTTATCTCTCAAGCACTTTTAAACATCTATTGGGATGTCATTCGGTTGTAATATTTTTTATAATTTATTTTCTTTAAAGCTTTTCAGACTTCAGCTTTATTGATATGTTGGATGTAAGAGTAATTTTTATTTTCTTTTAGGGTGCGGAACTATGCTGAATTTAGTAGAATCAATTGTATTTTTATAATCTTCATTGAAAAGCTTTTGAAAGTAATTCATCCATCTATCTTTAATATCTTCTTTCATAAAAGTACATTTTGATCTCTATACTTAATACATTTTACTTAAATTAAGCCTTTAGTTTTTTTATTTATTTCCTTAGCCTTCCTATGTATCTCTTTTTCTCTTTCGTTAGTATTTAGCTTCTTATATAAATCCTCAAGAGTCATATTTTTTGTATTACAGATTGTTTTCTTGACTCTCGTTCGATCATTTTATATTTCTTTTACTTATCTTTATTTTTGTTTTTAAACCAATTTTTATAACAATTTTTTTTTCCTTAATTTTTTTGTACATCATCTTTCCACCACTAAGCATATTTATTATTTGGAGTCATTTTTTTGGATTCTCCCAACACATCATTTGCTACTTTATGGATGCAGTTAGCAACCATCAGCTGCATAAGATTAATTTTTTTGTTGATGTCCCACTGCCCAAGGTCTAGATTTTTTTCTAAAAAGTACATTTGTTCTCATTTTTTAGGTTTTATCATCGAGTGTGAGAATAGTGTTTCAACTTGTTATTCCTTCTCTAATATTTTATTTCTGAATTTAAAATCATTGATCGATGTTAAGTAGTTAAACATTCACTTAGAATGATTTTATAATCTTTACAATCCAAACGATCTCATTTTCTTATAAGCAAATAGTTAATTTGAGTTTTTGAAGATCCATTCTTGTAAGTAATAACATGTTCATCTCTTTTTTTTATAAAATATTAACAATTATAAGATTATACGCTAAGAAAAACTCTAAAATAGGTTTACCCTCTTCATTTGTCTCTCCAAAGTATATCCACCGTGGATGGTATCGAATTTCTCAGCAATACTTTCAACATGTCTGTTTAGCACTCTTCTGATAAATAATTTTTTCTTCTGAAGTATCTTTTGTATTAACTCTTCTAAATCATTTTAAAATATTTTCTTTATGCTCTCATCCAAACTCACTTGTGTAGCATACATGTTTACAATGTTAATTATCATCCTTTTAAAGCCATAATTCTATCATCATTTCTCTTGAGTTCGCTACGTAATTTTTCAAGCTCTTATCCAGAATTATACCCATTTTATTATTATTTTTATTCTTATCAAAGTACTAAGATTTGAAATTTAAGCCATCAATTTTCTTGGCTTTCTCCCTAATCCATTTTGTTTCATAAATACATAAAATATTAATTTTTTTATGGATCATAATATCTACCAACTACATTAGCTTGTCTGTCAGGTTGTCTATATTCTAAATTCTTAATCTAATTCTAATGGCTTGAGTTTTAGTATATTAGACTGCCTTCTTTATCTGCTAAGCTGGTTGTCGACTACTTAACGTAACCCTCTGCGTTTCTCATCCAGGACTTGAGACCTGACAACGACGCGTTTAAAATGAAAATACAATAAAATGAAATATAAAATAACGAAGAAAACAAATTAAGTAAATCTAAAAAGTTATATAAAAAAGTTAAAGGCAGAAGGGCCCAGTTTTTTGTTTTTGGTTTCTTTGTTGGTTTTTTCCTTTGTTGGGATCCAGTATTTGCTAGTTTTTTAGTTTGATTAGTTTTTTCATTTTGTGTTCTTGGAGAAAATTGTTTGGGAAGTTCTCATTTGAGAATGTAAACTTCCAATATTGTGTTTTTGGATGCTTAATATTTATTTTCAATTTGTAAATGCCTGGGAGGTTGGTTTTTGAGCTATAAAAGCAAGGCATATGAAACTTTTAGTATTGGCATACTCTAGTGCAATATCTACTAAAGTAGAGACAATATTTTTTAACTCTGTGGTTTCCTTTTGCAATACTTGGCTTACCATTTTTTACTATTTGATGAATCATTTTCGAAATGTTGTTGCTTTTGGACATAGGCCTTCATAGCATGAGCCATTTTGATAACAAACACAAATCTTAAACAATATTAGATATTTCTCATAGTTTTCGTAATTTTTTGGCCAATTGAATTTAAGCAACATTAGTTAAGGTGTTTGACTAATAATTTTTTTATTACAGTTAAATTATATTAAGGCGGAGTTTTAACTTCATATTTCTTTACATTGATTATGGAAGTCTTGACTAGACACATTTAAAAAACTTTGCCTTGATGTATATTTTTCGTAGATTATATTCTCTTTGTTGATAAGATTAGAAATATGACTAAGGCAAAACTCGTGTTATGAAGAAATACCTTAGGTCTTAAAAGTTTTCGTTAAGATTAAAGTATTTGTATTAGTGAGGTGACAATTGCTGATCAAGTTATTAGAAGAATTAGTAGTTTAGATACTGTAGATCAACTATATAAAATGACGGTAAAATAGATGATGTTATTAGCAGGATTGATAAAGTGAAAAAAAAATGCATTTGTTTTGTTGTAGATAGAAAAATTTTATTTAAATTTAAAGATAAATTTTATAGAATAACAGTAAAACTATTGATGTTATACATGGTGCTAAATGTTGACCTATAAAGAAAAAATATATAAATAAAATAAATATTGTAGAAATGAAGTTGCTAAGATAGATGAGTGAGTATATATATAAATCGACATGATGAGAAATAAGTATATCCGCAAGAAACTTGGGGTAGCCTCAATTCATGATACGCTTTGAGAGAGTCGGCTTAGATGGTTTGGGAATATAAATCATAGGCTGATAGAAGTTTCAGTAAGAAAAATTGGATTATCCGATCTTCCCATATAAAAAGAGAAGAAAGCCAAAAAAAAATATGGCAGGAAATTGTAAGAAATGACTTTACATACTTGCAGCTAAATAAGAAATTGTTGTTTGATAGCTGCGCAAGGGGTACTTAACCCCATCTACTGGGATAAAGGCTTGGTTGTTGTTGATATTATAGATATTTCATGTAGCTTTCAAATATTTCATAGTTTCCATAAAAGGCTTTGGCTAATTGAATGAAGAAATACTTTTGAAGCCAGATGTTACTAGTGGGATATATTAGGTCGATGACTGATGACCTGTATTCTAAATTTGTAGGCACTTATATGTTTTGTTGAATGAATGTCAATGAAAAATAGTTTTAAGAACCTGTTTGAATTTACAGTTGCATTTAACAGAATTTTAAATATCTATGGAATGTTGTAGCTTATACTTGATGCAGTTGGAGTAATTGAATTGTGCCAGCTATATCTTGGTTGATTGTTTTCTGGATATCTTGTTTAACCATCAGGATGCTATTTGAATATTAAGCCTTTAAAAGAACAACTGATGGAGGTTATCAAAGCTGACATCGAATATATGTAGTATATTGCTTAGGGTGTTATTTTATCTTTTATAATTAATATTTCAAAATTTAAATTAATCTGATGAAGGAGCCCAATGCCAGTATCATTTTTTGTTGGTCCCCCTTCTTTAACCAGATATTTTAAGTTTTATTGTGAACATGTTTTCTTGGTTATTGTCTTTCATGCAATCTTGCTCCAACAATTTAACATTGGGGTGTTGTCTACGTTTATCAAAATTTAATTTTCATAGAGTTTTATTTTGCTATTTAGCCATGTTATCATGTACAATGTCATAGATTCAATCAAGTATGACATTTGTAGGCCTAGCTGATGGACTGTGCCATTGTTATGTATAAACGTAAATTTGGGAAGTTCAACTGAATTGGTTAATTTATGTATTTTCAGTTAACAGCTTCTAATTATGTTATTAGAGGTATATACGGCTTATAAAATATTGAAGGGATATTTAATTTGAGAGGTAAAGACTTTTTGAGGTTCTGGAACTGCAGTTGCTCATAATACATCTTCTTTCTGAATCTTTTGATGATTTTGGTGTAGTTGAACGACTAGCATGTGGCCATGTATCCAACATCAATCCTCAACCTTTTTTTTCTATTGGTTAATCAACATTTTGTTTTTATAAATTGAGGAAGTTCATTCTGCAGGACATCACCAGATCAGTGGTTACTTTGATGCATCATTTTTAGAATTGTATGTGAACAAATATTTTGGATTATAAGCAACATTCTTCAAGTATTTTGGAGTGTGCATCATAATCTTGCAACTACTACGTAGGGTTTATAAAATCATAGTCTGTCTATAATATTTAGGCCATCTCTGGTTGGAGGAAAAAAGGTCATTTGAAATTTTTTTTTTCAAGAATATGTATGATGTGAAATAAATTGAGTTAGTTATATTAAAATTTATATTGTATGTGAAATAAAGTTGATTGATTTATTGAAAATTATATTGAATTGTTTAAATGTTGGAGTTTGTGTAGGACGAGATATAAACTAATTTTTAAATCATTTTTAAATCATTTTTAAATAAATTAAAGTTTGGCTTTAATAGTTGTTTGCCAGTCAAGGCCTTAGTTTTTGAAACTACGAGCAACATAGCTTACCCATGGTCCTAGTTACTTCTGTGAAACAGTACACGTATGCTATTATTGATCACTCATTCAATTAGTTCTAGGGATCAAGTTTAAACTTTATTTCAATGAATATAATTTGTTTTCTTTCTGCACTTTGATGAGCATTCTTTGACTTAAGTTAAAATGATATGCTGTATTTACATATCGAGCAAAAGGCAATATATGTTGATGTTTAGTTGAGCTTAGTGTCAAATTGATTTTGTTTTGCTGTTATAAACCAGGAGTGAAGAAGGATGTCATGAAGGATCTGCCACCGAAGAAAGAACTAATTTTACGTGTCGATTTAAGCGGTAAACAGAAAGAGTATTACAAAGCAATACTCACTCGTAATTATCAGATTCTGGCTCGTCGAGGTGGTCCCCAGGTTAATTGTAACATTTTGAGTGAACATATCCTTGTTGGCTTTATTTGTATCGGTAACTGGACATTGTCATTTTTCAGATATCTCTTATTAATGTTGTAATGGAACTTCGCAAGCTTTGCTGTCATGTGTACATGTTAGAAGGCGTGGAACCTGATGTAGAGCCTACAGGTGCTGATGAGGGCTTAAGGTAAGCCCATTTTGCATATACCGATTATTATAACTGCATTAAACATCTTATCATGCTGTGGTAACTACTGAATCTTTTCTATGCTTTATGTGTAATCTAAGGAATTATTATTAGAAAATATCTCAGTGATATCTAATGATGTTTTATATGGGATTGTGAGAGTTCTGTTATTTTTCATTTATCATAGAACTTGACATTCCAGGTTGCTCTTGATACCTAAATGTCAGATTGCTGCTTGTATAACCAAATCTTCCTTGACCGTTTAAGTGATGCTTGCTTTTTGGCATTTATATTTTTGGTGTATTTAAGCAAATTATTTGTTGTTTATTCCCAACAAACTACTCTCCTTGATTTTGATTCTTTTTGGTACAATGGTAGAATCTGTGCTACGTTGAAATACAACTATTGTGGGTGCTTTAACTTTTGCAGAAATATATATTTCTATGCATATATAGGTATGCGTTGGCTTTAATATTTTTAATTGGTAAATGACATTTAACTCTTGCCATTATAGTTTTTCTACGTGCCTTTGCATGGCTTAAAATTTCCCCAGACAAGTTGAATGAATGTAGTCACTAGGCTGCGTAAATAAAAATAAAATCTGAAATAAATGTTTTTGAGGTGCTGGATAGAATATAATATGGAATATGTAGAATGGCTAGCTATTATATACGTGTAGAGACAATGCAGAAAGGCTGCTCGTGGTAAAAGATGACCTTGACAGTGTAATCCTATTTGATGAAAGTAATATGGCGTTTTGAGATTTATAACAATGACCAGGATAGCAACAGCAATACAACCATCAGCAGCATGCTAAGTGGCTGGCGGCAACTACAGGCTGGTGCTATGCTCTGGACCTGTGATGCTAATGGTTATTATTGACGTGGCTTGTGGTATTTGTAGGCGTTGTATATTTCTGGTGGGTAGTTTGACTGCTGTCATTGGTGGGAGATGTAAGACACCCTTTTTTATTGTAAGCATTGATATTTACTTGTAAGTGATTACACTTATTCGGCAATTACACATAGAAAGCCTATCTACAAAATATTTCTTTTCGTTGACGTTATATCTTTTTGCCAAAATGGATCTTCCTTTCTTATAAAATACTTGGATTTAAACTGCTGTAAACAGTCTTTTTTAATTTATTTGACAGAATTTCATGATTGAATACAACTAAGTCTTGACCTATCAATTATCTTTTCGAGGTCTAATCTTTTAGGGATTCTTTTTGTGATCTATATTTCTTGTGGCATTTGTTGTGTGCAATTGGGTAAAAACTAAAAAATCAAAGGTGACTTTGAATTAGCAGATCTTCTAAGGAAACTATGCTTATGCAAAGTTAACTTCATTTATGACAATGGATTTTAGCTTTTTGTTATCCAACGCATGTTTTTTGGATGATGACACCTCTTAAGAATTGTTGATTGTTGTACTTCTTTCAGGTTTTAAGTTTGAAAGAATCTTAGTTGAATTTTGAAACTTTATCTTATTTGTTGAAACATAAATCAGCGCCTTGATCTAACTCGGTAAATACTAGTTTACTGTCGATGAGATCGAATTTGAATTTTAAATTTATTTATTTTTGGGATTTGGGATTAACATAATTACTGCATAATAACATTTAGAAAATATTAGCACAACAACAACAATAACAACCAAGTCTTAATCCCACTAGGTGGGGTCGGCTATATGAATTCTTTGTTTTCATTGTGCTCTATCAGTTACCAAATTCTTATCTAAGTCTAAGTAACTAAGATCACTCCTTATAGTTTCTTGCCATGTCTTCTTTGGTTTCCCTCTTCCTCTTTGTACATGGGCAAAATCCAATAATTCAATTTTTCTAACTAGCTTCAATCGGCCTACAATTTAGATGTCCAAACCATCTAAGTCGACTTTCTCTAAGTTTATTCTCAACTGGTGCAACACCAACTTTCTTTCGGATATACTCATTTCTCATTCTATCCTTTCGTGTATGGATACACATCCACCTTAACATCCTCATTTCTGCAACATTTATTTTATTTGTATGTTTCCTCTTTGCAGGCCAGCATTCAGCATCATATATCATCGCTGGTCTTACTACAGTTTTATAAAATTTACCCTTGATTCTGGATGGAATTTTTCTATCGCACAACACACCAGAAGCATTTCTCTATTTTACCCATCATGCTTGAATCCTGCTAATAACGTCATTATCTATTTCGTCATTATTTGATATAATTGATCCAAGGTATCTAAAGCGCTCACTCTTCTTGACAATTTGATTACTAATTGTCACATCTCCAATATAAGTATTTCTTTCTTGACGAAATGTGCACTTCATATATTCAGTTTTTGATCTACTGAGATGAAAACCTTTAGATTCTAGAGCATTCCTTCAAAGCTTTAGTTTCGCTTTAGCTCTCTCTTTAGTTTTCTCAACAAAGACAATATCATCTGCGAAGAGCATACACTAAGGCACTCATCTTGGATATGTCCAGTCATGACTTCCATAATCAAAGCAAAAAGATACGGACTTAAAGTCGAACTTTGGTATAATCCAACTGTAATAGGAAAATCCTTAGTTAAACCTCCTTGTGTCTGAACACAGGTAACAACTCCTTCATACATGTCTTTAATAACTTGAATATAAGCAGTGCAAATCTCTTTTTTTTCTAAAACTCTCCAAAGTACTTCTCTTGAGACTTTATCATAAGTTTTTTCAAAATCAATAAAAATCAAATGTAGGTTTTCCTTTCTCTCCTTAAATTTCTCCATTAAACTTCTTAATAAATGAATGGCTTCTATAGTAGATCTACCTGGCATAAAATCAAACTGATTCTCTGATACCTTAGTATTATGGCGTAACCTTTATTCGATCACCCTCTCCCAAAGTTTTAAAGTATGTCTCATTAATTTAATTCCTCTATAATTGACACAATTTTGTACATCGTCTTTATTCTTATAAATAGATACTAATATACTCTTTCTTCATTCATTTAACATTCTTTTAGTCTTCAAAATCATATTAAACAATCTAGTGAGCCAAGAAACTCCTTCATCTCCTAAGCACTGCCAAACATCAATTGGGATGTTGTCTGGTCCTACTGTTTTTTTATGATTTATCTTCTTTAAAGCTTTCCAGACTTCAGCTTTACTAATACGTCGGATGTAAGAGTAATTTTTACTTTCTTTTAGTGTGCTGAATTCTGTAAGATCAATTGAATTTTCACAACCTTCATTGAAAAGCTGTTGAAAGAGTAATTTTTACTTTCTTTTAGTGTGCTGAATTCTGTAAGATCAATTGAATTTTCACAACCTTCATTGAAAAGCTGTTGAAAGTAACTCATCCATCTATCTTTGATATCTTCTTCCATGAAAAGTACTCTTTGATCTTCATTTTTAATACATTTTACTTCAATTAAATCTTTAGTTTTTCTATCTCTTGCCTTGGCAATCCTATATAATTGTCTTTCTCCTTCTTTAGTGTCTAGCTTCTTATATAAATCCTCAAGAGCCATATTTTTTGCATTGCCTACTGCTTTCTTAGATTCTCGTCGAGCCACTTTATATTTCTCCCACTTATCATTATTTTTATTTTTAAACCAATCTCTATAACAAATCTTCTTCTCCTTAATTTTTTCTTGTACATCATCTTTCCACCACCAAGTATCTTTATTATTTGGAATCATATCTTTGGATTCTCCCATCATATCCTTCGCCACCTTTTGAAAATATTAGCATATTGAAAATAATTTATTATTGAAACTATTGATCTCAAATTAGCATTTAACTCTTGTCCTGCATAGAATAATAGCTCATGGCATTCCTAAAAACATTTCATTGTGATTCTAGGCAGCTTCTTGATTCCTCGGGGAAGATGCAGTTGCTAGATAAGATGATGGTGAAGCTCAAGGAACAGGGGCACAGGGTCCTCATATATTCACAGTTTCAACATATGCTAGATTTACTGGAGGACTATTTGAGCTATAGGGTAAGTTTATACTGACATTTGATAATTTCTGTTGGGAAAATTTCATTTCTTTAGATGCTTAGTGTGGAAGGTAAGGTAAATTTGTATTTGTTTTGATAATGGTGATTTAATATGCTTTGGTACCTATTTTGGTAAAGAAATGGAGCTATGAAAGGATTGATGGAAAGATCAGTGGTGCAGAAAGACAGATACGGATAGACCGATTCAATGCCAAAAATTCAACTAGGTTTTGTTTTCTACTTTCTACCAGAGCTGGTGGGTTGGGCATAAATCTCGCAACTGCAGATACTGTTATTATATATGACAGGTATTTCTTTAATTTCATAGTGGTAATGTATGTGTAGGGTGAAACTAATGCAGTGGGTTTCTACACGTGTTTCTCAGCGACTGGAACCCACATGCTGATTTACAAGCAATGGCTAGAGCACATAGATTGGGGCAAACCAGTAAAGTATAGTCAGCCTTTGCCCACTTAGTTGTTTGACTTTCTCATCATAGGGATTCTAAGAGTTCTGTGATTCTTGTAGGTAATGATATACCGACTCATTACTCGGGGAACTATAGAAGAAAGGATGATGCAACTTACAAAGAAAAAGATGATTTTAGAGCATCTTGTTGTTGGTCGGCTGAAGGCACAAACAGTGAATCAGGTATGCGCGCGACCCCCCTGTTGCTTGATGCCTAAGATTTGTATTGAACCATTGATTATGTCTGTATAAAATGCTGCAACAAGATGTTCCTATTTCTCATCTTATATGAGCCTATTGAATTTTTCATCACTGACTTGTGATTTGGAACTTCTAGTTGAAAAATCTTAAGCAGCTTAGGCGTGTGTTTTAGTGAGCTAGATAATTACTATAAGTACCTTTTTTGGCGTTTTGCAACACCCTATATACCTGCTAGCATCTGCTTACAGGGAGCATCCAGTAATTTTGATTGGAAAAAGTTATTGTTGCTTTGATGATGATGTATAGGCTTTTCATTGATGCTGCACTTCATTGATGTGTTTTTAATGGTAGGTTTCAAGTAAATTTGAGATCTAACATTGCTGATAGAGCATTATTGGTGCATTCAGGCCTCCATATAGATGAATTATGATATGTTTATATCCAAATTGATATCTTTTTCTTAGATTTGTGGATAAGTTGTTGGTGCTTGGCAAAAAGGCTATTTGAGTTTTACAATTTTAAAGTTTAATGTGAATTATTTGAGCCATTTGTCTATGTCAAATATGCATCATACTTGTAAAAATTGGCAATACTAAAGAGATGTGACTTTACCTATTCATCTTCTTGCAAATTGCAACTGGTGATACTTTTTCTCTTGGGTTTCATTGGGATTTTATATTTGCATGTATAAAGTAGATTGGCTTGGTGGTTCATCTTCTATGAAGCTCAATGATTATCCATATACCATATTTTTCTCCCCAAATATTCTCGTGCAATATTAAGTATTTGATAAGAGTGTTGTTTATACATGATTCATGATAACACTATATGATTTTTATGATTTTAAATTTTAATTTGAATTACTTGAGCCAATATTATCTATTTCAAATATGCATTATATTTGTAAAAATTAAAAACACTAATGAGATGTGACTTTATCTATTCATGTTCCTGCAAACTCTGTGTGGTGATACATATATAGTTCTTTTGGGTTGGGACGGGGGGTTGACTTTATTGGGGTTTTATATTTGCATGTTTATTGTAGATTGGTTTGCTTGTTCATCTTCTATGAAGCTCAATGGTTTTCTTGTTTTTTTTTTTTTTTTTTGATTCTCAAAAGTTCAATGGTTTTCTGCACGGCATATTTCCATCCTAATTACTCTTGAGCAAAATTAAGTGTTTGATATGAAAGTTGTTTTTACATGATTCATAATGCATTTTTGTGGTTCAATTCTACTACTGCAACTAGTAGATGGAGTATTTTTGTGCTAAATGAACACGAAGTAATGGCTTTTATGCAACATTGGATGATTCCCAATGTAATGGGATCATTTGGATTGTTAAAACCCTAGGGGATGGTATAGACATTATTGTTTTAATAACTGGGTGGTTTTTTTATGGTTAAAGCTACTATTAAACAGTAGAAATTTTATGGAAACAATTCTCACATAATGTCATTTTAGATATTTGATTGTGTTTTCAGTTGCTTTTACATAAAATAAATCACTACAAACAGTTATTTCGTTGGGGATGGTTTGCAATGGCAGCTTCTTCCCATTGTGCCCCATAAAAAAAAGTTTTATGTGCTTTCCTTCTTTCCTTTTTGTCTTATCATAGTTGGCCAATTTCTTGTGCCAGCCATTATGTTCTGTCAATTGTTCCATCATTGGAACTTTGGCACGAATCATGGATTTCCATGGTGATTAGTGTATGGACTTCTGTTGTAGTTGTGTTCTTATGTTAGGTAGTGAGAGAGCAAATATGTATCAAATTTAGTTAACCATTGAAGGTTCCAATGTCATGTTAAACTTTGTTTGAGTGGAAGCTTAAATTTGGGCATGCTCTTTTGGTCTGCTATTCAATAGGTATCCTTGGTATGCTTTAAAATGGTTACTTTGATTTAAGGTACTGGTTGTCCAGTTGATGAGAAAGCCCCACGTTTAATAGCAGCTCATGGTTTATTTATCGAGCGATTATGTGCTGTAAATAGTTTATTGTGTTGATGGATATTCTTTGTGCTTTGATGCGCCATTTTCTGCAGGAAGAATTAGATGACATCATAAGATATGGATCAAAGGAGCTTTTTGCTGATGAGAGTGATGAAGCTGGAAAGGCACGCCAAATTCACTATGATGATTCTGCAATTGACAGGTTTTCCTCTTGTACTTTTTGTTTCACTTAACTGGAGTGCCATTTCACATTTGTTAGATGGCGTTATGAATTATTTTCTTGTAGGTTGCTTGATCGTGATGAAATAAGTGCTGATGAAGTTTCAGTTGAAGATGAAGATGATGAACTACTGAAAGCCTTCAAGGTTTTTGCCATATTTTGTGTTTGAATAAACTTTTAAGTATCATTATTAAACTATTTATCTGTAGAAATAATAGTTTACAATTTCAAACTTGTATTATGATTTCACAGACTGCGACATTGTCTTGTTGGTTAATGTTCTACTAGAAACCTTTGCTACTTTATCTTGAGAACATGAAATTGGGAGTCCTAGTGTGAATATATATATATATTTCAAGTCTTATATGTTAACTTGATAGCTTACTATGACTGTCTTTTCAGTTTTCTTCAATTGTGCAGATAATCTTATTGGCACTAAATAATTTTGCTTTTTCATTTGTAAATATGTGCACGTGTGATGGAACTGATTTTTCTTCATTCAGCAAAAGCAAAGCTTTCTTCATTTTCTAAAGTAGGAATGCGGTTGATCAAAATGATGTTATTTTTGAATTGAACGTATGATGGTCAGTGATGAATAATAGGAGTTTGTGTTTTCTATGATCAAACAAAATCAAATCAAATCACATTCTCTGTGATTTAAGAAAAATCACTAGGGACTAGATGAAGCAAACAAAAGCAAAGCACAGAGAATGTAGGTTTGGGGTTCATCTTGACTTGTAATACGTTCGTCACAAAGAAAATGAAGAAAACACAAAGTCCACCTCAATAGACAACCTACGGTGGGAGCTATGCAGCTGTCCGAACTCTTAATAGACAACCTTTCTTTTTCAACTGTCCCAACTCTCAGCTTTTCCTTATTTATTAAAGCTCTCTCCTTACGCCATTGCCTATACTAATAGGAGCATACTATATTTGGAAGTGAGGTACAAGGGGAAAGTTTACCCTTGATCTTGTGTGACTGTTATAACAGGCTCCTGCATCGTTGAGTAGGGGAAGTGTTTAAATTAATAAGATCAGTGTTCTTAAAGATGGATGTATGTTAGCATGATGGCATGGGACATGAAGTGGAAGAACAACATATGGTGGGAAGTTTCTTAGTAGCTCTTGTTTGTTATAGCGTGTGGAAATTGATTTGCAAGAGTTTCCTCTACGAGCAAAATGGTGTAGAAAAGCCTGCTTGGAGGGCAAGATTTATATGTTGATAGAATCTATATGGCAAGATTTGATATTATCATATCATCAAACTTTTGATTTACAGTTATTCTTGAAACGATCTTTATATAAAATTTGTTTCTAAAATGTCATTTCATGGGACTAGAAAGTGTCAACATATATGGAGCGAACAATGTATATCTTCATTCTGTAAAGTGTCTTTTCTTCGTGACATTGTAGCACATAATAAAAAATTCAATCTATTTTCTGTACTTTTCTTTTAGCCTTTGTTTCTAATAATGAAGGTTCCAAAAAACCAAAGGATATTCAGTTATATCACTGTATAGTGTAAGAGTAGAATATGCACTTAGAGTTGAGCGAGTTATGATTAACACTACAATTTTGTTGAGCAGAAGATGGACGAGGGATGTTAGTCTTTAAGGTGGTTTGTCCATAGACCATGTATCATAAGGTTATTCAAGTTATAACATAAAAAAGACAAGAAATGTCAATAATAATTTGGGATGTGATGATTGCACATGATCATATCCAAGTAACGTAGGATAAGGCTTTAGATGATGATGAATTTTGTCATGGGACTACCAGGGGAAGGCCTAGGATTTTTTTGAGTAAAAAGCCAGTTATAAGATTAAAAATAAGGTAATCATCTATGTTAAAAGTAATCTTATTAACTTAAACCTAGCATACCACATCATACATAAATTTTAATATTAAAATTTAACTATATTCCTTATCATTCACATATTTCAAAATAAAAAATTAACTTTATTTCACATCCTACACATATGTCAAAATAATAACTTACATCACATTCTTCACGTATCCCAATATAAAAATTAACTTTATTTCACATCGTACGCAACTCAATAAAAAATCATTCCCATCCCAGTTTAATTTTAATCTTGTTAAATTTTTTTTTAATCTCATTAGAGTTGATTTTTCGCAAACAAACAAACTGTATGTCTGATTGCAGTGGAAGGACCACTTTATGCCATTTTATCCCTGCATTTTGTAGACTCTTTTTTTTTTATTCAACCCTGTACATTCAAATGCCTGTATGCAGAGTGTACTGTTTATTGCATGCTATCACTTTGCCCTCTAGATTTCAATCTTACGGTTGTTGGTCAGTTTCCGTTTTTTATATAACAGTATATTATCGTGGATCTCTGTTTATTTGTTATATGTTGAAACTTTTGTTGGTTGGACTTTTTAATCATCTGATGTGCATAATCTTACGATATAAGTTCATAATAATATATTTTTAGGTTGCAAATTTTGAATATATCGATGAAGTTGAAGCCGCTGCAAAGGAGGAAGCTAAGAAGAAACATGCTGCTGAAAATGGTTCTGCGTCCAATCCAGACAGGGTAAATTACTGGGATGAGTTACTTAGAGATAGATATGAAGTGATTCAGATTGAAGAATCAGCTACTATGGGCAAGGGCAAACGGAACCGCAAACAGGTATTTCTTCTATCGAAGTAATTTCTGTGATACATGTGTGAAGCATTTGCATGGCTTCTGTTGGTGTTGCTACAAATGATGCTCAGTCAGATGTAAATAAGGTTGTTGCACTCTCTAGTTGGAGTTAAATAGACTGCATATGCTTTTTATTTAAAACTATTTGGTAACATGGGTGTAACTATTAGATTATGTAAATTAGAAAGATAAGTGGATTGGGGAAGGAAGTTGTGTATAGTTTATTTGAAATCCACTCAAAGGGTGGGCCTTCTATTGATCCTGCTGGGGATGATGTGGGGTTTTGTGTCAGTAGAGTATAGTTTTACTCTCTCTCAGCATTTTTGAAGGAGATAAATGAAGCGGCATATACATGTTAATCTTACACTATTTGGTTGCATGGTGGTGAACAAGGAGATTATGTCTAAGTGGTATTTTTGTATTTCTCCATTTTATTCATTGGTTAGTTTTTTTTTTTTTTAAATGTAATTGGTTAGATAATTGGGGTTTCTAATTTTAGGGGAATTAATTTTTTTTGATGTTTGCGCTCACTATTCTTATGGGATGATGGTATCCTTTTTGGAATATGGTGTGATGAAATTTGAAAGTTTTTGGTTTGCTCTAGTTTGTCATGTTAGCCATATACTGACTTGATGATGATCGAACTATAAGCTTTAGACATGATGGCCTTTTAGTTTTTAAGCTATTTGTAGTGCTGTTTGGTTTTGGATTTGACATTCTGAATTCTTTGTTGTGTTTCTCCACATTAAAGATGGTACTTGTATCAGGTTGTACCTAGCCCAACATTTAGAGTTGATATCATTAGCCATTTCTAGTTTTGTTTTACTACATGATTGTGTTTGGTTAGTTCAGCTATATATGTCTGATTGTTTGTTGAAGAAGTTCTATACAATACAGTTACATTTGTCAAAATCTTGAATGTGAAGGAAGATCACTTTTTGGTGTGAATCTTTTAATGATCTATCCAATGTTATTGCCTTAATAGAGTTTTGTGTCTAAGTTGATTGCTTTGTCACGGTTGCATAATGTTTTGAAAAAGAAATAATAGTCAACTTGAATTTCTTTTCTTTGATGTTTTTAGATGCCTACTGCGGAAGAGGATGGCCCAGCAGCTAGAACAAGCTCTGAAGATGAGGATTATGCGTTTGAAGATGACCTATCAGATACTGACTCAGTCCTACTTGGACAAACATCAGGGAAAAGGGGGCCATATTCAAGGAAAAGATCTCGTGGTAATTTATTCTTGTTTTTCATATTATTTTGCATACAAAATGTCCTTTTGAAAACATTGATTGCAGCTTAAATATTACTTCTGCAGTTGGTTTTACTGAACCACACCCTCTAATGGAAGGTGAAGGTCGGTCTTTCAGAATTCGTGGATTTAATCAGAACCAACGGGCTGCCTTTTTGCAAATACTCATGAGGTTTTCTTTTTTTAATAATTCACTAAAATACATTGTGGATTTTTTCAGAACAGAGGACTGCTTTTTCGCAAATACTTATGAGGTCTTATTTTATGTATCTATATATATATATATATTTCACTAAAATACTCAATGTAATTTCTTTAATAATTTAGTTAAACTCATGTTAGAAATAATTTGGGGATGCTTGGGCCTGAACTTGCGACCTTTGGCTCAGATATCATGTTTAATTTTTTGTAACTAATTGACCTCAAAGATTAAGTTTTATAGGTTATATTGTCCATGAATATTTTTATGATCTTATACTATACAAACATGAGCCTTAATCCCAAATTAATTTGGGACGGCATGATCTTACACTCTACATCTATAAATTGTTCCTTTCAGCCAATGCGCCGCTTTCATGACCATATGTTGATTTAATTATGCATGTTTCATTGCATGACATTATCAACTTTTACTTTCCTATTTAGCGTTTAGTTTCACTCGTTCATGCTCTTCAGCTTTGTATTGCAGGTTTGGTTTTGGGAAGTATGACTGGAAAGAGTTTGTCCCCCGTCTGAAGGGCAAATCTGTGCAGGAAGTTCAGGAGTATGATGCAAATTATTTGCTTTCCTGAAACCTTATTTTTCATTGCCTTGTTTTTATATATTTTTGGAGATTGACATACCTTAAGTTTGGGACTCGTATTTTAAAACAAGGTTCACTAGTTTCTTTTATTTTCTTTTGTTGTAAAATTTCAGTTGTTTGGTGAAATCTGAACTTTGGCATATCAAGTGATTAAATGTCTATTCTATTGATTAATACTTTTGTCTTGACATGGATATCTCAAGCCTGAAGTTTGAACTTTTACTTTTTCCCTGGCCTTTTTTTTTTTGCTATTTAGTCAAAGGCGAGTTTTAGAACCGTGGGCTAAAATCTTACCGATATGTTTTCCATCTCATGATACCTTTATTCACACATCCCAAGCTAGCCTGTGAATGTAATACTGGTGCAAAGTAGCTCATTGATCAAGCTGGAGCTAAACACTATCCCCTAATTTTCATTTGGGCTCTAATTTGGTAATCTCATTCTAATTTGATCTGCTAATGCCAACCTGATAAATAGTGATTGTATTACAGTGTTAAAAAAACTACAGATTCATCTATATTTTACAAATTTGAGTAGTACAATTTCAATTTAATTTTTTTATTCTTTATCATGCCGCCATTCTTCATTATAAGGAGCATATTGACTGTAAAACGCATGCTGATCATCTCGACTATTCTGAAAAACCATGTTGATCATGGGCAATTTGATTATTGCATGTCAAATCACCACATCATCTCGACCATCTGCGTGGAGGAGATTAGGTTAAAATCAACTTTAACAGCTCTCGAACATGAATCATTCGCTTGACACGAAGTTGTTGAATAATTTGTACGGAGACAGAGCTGAAGGGATTGACGAACTACCCAGTCAAATAGCTTACCCGAATAGTATACCCAAATAGGCTGTTCGAATTTGCCTTTTCTCTTCCATTCCCCCTTTGACAAGGTAATTAATGTCAACTTAACTAACCATGCCTCCACAGTTTGCCACACGAGCTTATGGAAGTTAGCTTCAGCTAATGAGGCAATCTCCTAGTATGGGCTAGCCTGATAGAGTAAGCTCATACTCATCAGTGAGGTCACCTACTCCATTAGCTCCTTTATAAATACTAATATTTAATACAAAGGGAGGACATCTTTGAATTTCCTCTCTCTTTGTAGACCTATTATCTCCCCCCTTCTACTCAATTTTTTGCACGACTCGTAAGACCAAGCTCCTCAGCTCTCAAGGTTCGTGCTAGGCTCAACAACATAGCCGAATACCTTAATAGCAATGATGAACCAACACAGTTCTTTGCCCTCCCTTTCCTTGAAGCACAGAGGCCCCCTCTCACTTTTGCTGCTTCTTCTTGGCTTTTTTTTTCAAACCTTGTAACATTTATTATTAGTGGAAAATATGACATTTCCCTTCTCTTAATCTTGCTTCATTTCTTTGTTTTGGATCTTTTCCCAAACAATATATATTTATGTGGTTTTTTTTATAGTAATATATATATTGGTTGATACTTAAACCCATGACCTTTCTTTAGAAGCCATATGTAACACCACCTAGTGAAGTGGTAGGTGGTCCCTTTCGAGAAAATCTGCTCGAACTTTCATTGTGAGCAATGAGATGATGACAATGATACTAAATATATTTGTTCTATATTAATTCTTGCCCTGCTGTGTCACTTTGTTCCTCCAGTGTGTTTGATTCGTTTTTTATGGATATTGAACAGCTATGGCCGCCTATTCATGGAGCACATTACTGAAGATTTGAATGATTCAACCTCTTTTTTAGGTGACCTTTTTTTAGTAGATTTCTCATCATTTGCTGCAATCTTGTTTTATTTATTTGCTTGATTAGTGTGTATGTTATTTTAAACATGTAGATGGAGTTCCAAAAGAAGGTTTGCGTGTTGACGAAGTACTTGTTAGACTTGGGATCATTCAATCTATTGAAGAAAAGGTATGTTTGCAACATTCCGTATTGTATTGTCCATTATTTATATCATAGGATGTGTAACACTAAAAGAAATTTCACTTTTCAAGAGCATTTACATGTAAAATACAAGAACATAGAAGTCAGTTACTATATCTTGATGAATATGAAACTAATTTTGTGATGTAAAAATAATAGTTGTACTCCATAATTTGGTATTTAACATTGCAACACTAAAGATTGGTGTGGATATTCTAAGGATTGACCCATATTAAATCTCACATCATGATGCCAAATGTATGCTGATTTTTTTTAGTTTATTTTAATTTATTATTTTCTTAAAGTTTATAAGAGTTGGAACAAGTTAAATCTCTTTTATTTATGTATTCTACTTTGTGAGTTCGTTTAGTTCTATGTGGCATACTTAGTTTAAAGATGACATTAGCCCCTCTATAAATAAAATCTATATTGAACATTTGATTAAGCCTTATGATAATAAAAATTTGTGTATGTGTGCAATTTAGCTTTGGATGGGTAGTGTAAGAGATTCTAGAAGGAACCGATATTCCGGAGTGGATGGGTGGGGAAACATTAAGGGTCCTTAAAACTTTAGTTATCCATTTATTTTTTGTTTTGATATAAAAGGAAAATGAGAGAAATTCCCCCCTTTAAAACCTAGCTGCTGCACCTCCATCACCACTCCCCAAAATCTTCAGTCACCATCATCTCCTTCATTATCAACCCACTGCCACACTTCAATGTTGTCCCATAGCACGCTGGTCCGTGTCAGCCCTTTCCACATCCTCTCTCATTTTACAAGCAGGATTAGCCCACAGCATCACACCCGTCCTTGCGCGTCTGTCCTCCTTTGCTTTATAGAATGGTGCCTGCCATGAAGCCTCTTCATCATTCTTTGCAAACACTGACTCCAACCCGCCTCAGACGTTCGTTTGCCTAGATCAATTTCACTGGTTATTCATGTCAACTCCAACCAAAGAATTCTGTTCTTGTTGAAGAATAGCCGCAAGTTCTAAGAACCATGCGAAGATAAAAAGCTAGTCCACGTGAAGCTCCACCTAATCCTTAAGGGGTCGTTGATGTCATGATTAATATCAGAGCTTAGTGAATCTAAAGATGCTGATTGCATCTAAAAGTTTTCAAGAACTTCTCTGTTTCATTTTGGGTGACATCTCACAGCATCCAAGAACGCGATTTCTTAATAGGGATCAAATTTGTTCACATCTACTCTCGACTTAAATTTAATTTATAAATTCTTTTTGAATTTCAAAGTATTTTTTGGCTAATTAATTTTATTAGCATTGTTATCTTTTGTATCGATTTGAGAGTTATATTTCAGAAATCCCGACTCTGATTTAATTGAAAGAAGTTCATTGCCCTAAATTAACTCAAGAAATTCTTATTTACTATTGATCCAAATATGTTTGTATTTTAAGTAGCTTTATTTTAAGGATTTTTTATTTTCTCAAATCTGAAAACTTATTACCAATAATTTATCATTTAAATCCTTGGATGTCAATCTCACATTTTACATTTGTATTGTCTTGTATCAGTTTTAGTGTCGGAGCATATCATTTTATTTTGTTCTTTATCGAAGTTTCTTTAATGTCATGCATAAGTTAGCCTTTCTTGCAATTGTATCCTTTTTAAGTCCATCAACTGGACCTCATTTTGTGTTCAACTAGCAGCTTCCGTCTTTTATGGGGTTGTTTGGTAGGAGTATGTTTTGGAGATAGATTGGATTGTTTTTAGGATAGAAAGGAAAATATATATTTTAATATTATGATGTAAAATAAAATGTGTTAATATTGAGATTTGTATTAAATGTAAATAAAGTTGATTTTTTATTAAAATGTGTAGGATGTAAAATAAAATAAATTTTTAATGTTGAAATTTATAAATGATGTAAAACTAAAATATTAGTTGGACCTTGTTAGGATAGGTTGAGGGTGTGTTGGGTCCCCAAACAAATAGAAGGTTACCTATCCCAGGACTAGTTCAACTCAAGCATAATTAATTGTGGAATCCTTATCATAGCGTCATGGTTTTTTCCCTAAAATGTGCTTCATAAGATCACTTTATTACTTATATAGCTCAGGAATTCCACTTTTTTTTTGATGTGAGACAAATTATTCTAGTGCCTCTCTCACTATTCTCTAGGCTTAGAAGCCTATTAGGAGCTGATCATTGCACCAGTGATTGCCTTCTCTTGAGATATCATCTGACGACCACTCTCCACCCTCTTCAGCCAAGAGATGTCATAGGCCCTCTATCTTGCCTGATTTATCTTTAAACTATATTATATCTCGGCAGGTCGGCTTTGATTAAGGGTGGCAATATATGACCCGACCCGTGAACCCGACCCGAATCCGACCCGTGAACCCGACCCGAATCCGACCCGAACTCGACCCACAAATTTCGAGTATGGGTCATGAATTTTGACCCATTTATTAAACGGATCGGGTTCAGGTTGAGGCTATTCTGGTCGAACCCGACCCGCCGACCCATTTTGCCACCCCTAGCTCTGATATCATATTGTAAGAGTTTAACTCATCGTAAATATTGTCTAAAGGTGTCACATGCACTCCCCTTTTGGGGACGCAACGTCCTTATTGCGGTTTGCCCCCTTTTTTGATATATTATAATATACTCTAACTTAGATTCAGAGGTGCTGTCCTCTTTGGCTTTAAAGGACCTCATGACTTAAAGGACTTCTTAGGATGCCACCATCCTGAGACTGCTTCAACTCGAACATGCATAAATGCAGAGTTCTTATCCTTAGCCTTACGGTTTTTCTCTTAAAGGTGTTACTTATATAACTCAGGAACTCCCGTCTCTTTTTTTGATGTGGAACTATTCATTCATGTGCTTCTCTCACTATTTACTTTTAGGATACACCCAATGATCACTCCCTACCTTCTTCGATTATGGGTTGTTAAAAGCCTACCAATTTTTGTCTTATTCGTTCTCAAACTTTATGTACTATGAGAGGCCATCTCTAATATTATATTGTAACATCCTGTGACCTAAATATTGAAATATTGCTCTCTTTGGCTTGTAGGAACTGCATGGCTTAGGTGCTTCTCATGAGGTCACTTATTTGTAAGCTGCTACATCTAAAGTACGCTTAATTGAAAGTTCCTTGACAGTTTTTCTCCAAAAAATGCCTCTTCTCTTGAAGTCACATTATTACTTGTATAGCTCAGAAATTCTCAGTCCTTTCTAATGTAGGACAATTCATTCCCGCCACTCTCACCACTCACCACTCACCAGGCTTGCCAAGAACCACTTCTTGTACCAGTAATGCTCTTATTTTGGGACATCACTTGGTAATTACTCTCTGCCTTCTTCAACCACTAGTCATCACATTATCATTTGTCCGTCCACCCCTCTTTGCCATGTTCATTCTATTTATGCTAGATTTTCTTATATGCTTAGCTAGCTAGACATTGTAATGTGTTACAACTTGTGGAACCACTATAATGTTGTCTTAATTTAGATAGGGCAGCTTACGTTGGTCCTTCCTTTGATCTTGCTCTCAGGATGTATGACAGTGGGAGATGTTTATTAACAAATTGGACCAATTGCTCTCTTTTTAGCAATGCTGATGTTGTGTTATGTTGGTTAAGAGTTATATTGGTTTTTTGCTGTTTATGATCAGCACAATTGGCTTATATTAGTGACAACACTACAATGACGGTGGTGTTGAAAACATTCATGTAATAGCCTAACAGTAGTTTTGCACTGATGTTCCTTGGTGCTTCAATTTATTCTTTCTGTGTTTGTATTTTAATTAATGCCTTTACACCATGCTTAAGAAAGCAGGTTTAACTAAGCATAATGCAGCATCCTTTTGAGATCGTTGTCATATGTGGTTTTCACGCTGTGTGCATGCCATAAAAATTAAGTAGGCTTTGATTTCCCTTTGTTCTTTGACTTCTATATCTTTAAACAAAAATTTATTGTGGCTGTGTTATGTTGACTCTGTCCTTCCCTTTACTAGTTGTCATTTGCTGCTATACTATGACCTGAAGTTGAAGTTGTATTTTTTGCTTTATTATTTTTTGTGGTGGATTTTTTTCGGGTATGTTTTCTGCAACTTCCCTGTTATTAGATCTCATTATTTCATCAAGGTAGTGTCACCAAAGCTTCAGTTCATGAGTGAAAGAACTGTCATTATGTTATAATTGTAAACTCAGTCAACAAATTCAATTGAATGGACCATGTTAGGCTAAGTATTGACCATCTGTATCTTACCAAATTGTGTTTCCATATCTTTGTTTAGCATTAGCAATGTGGTTTTCCCATTGATATTCGATATTTCTGGATATTTGTTCTTGTTCGATTATTGATAAATTCATGATTTAATTTGACACTTGATTACTTATAATTAGATGTATCTATTGTGAAAGAACAACGTAAATTAACATATACTGCTTGCTGAGCTGATACTGATGATTAGCTATGTTGTACAAATATTTATTTTACCTTTTTTCTGAGTGACATGAATATTGTTGTGATTTACATTGATTTCTTCTGTGGATCCACAGATAGACTTTCTTTCAGAAAATCTGAAGGCTTCCCTTTTCCCAGAAGATATACAATCATGGTTCCCTGGCTTAAAAGGAAGAATGTGGAGGGAAGAGCATGATATACTTTTGCTAAAAGCAATACTGAAGTATGTGTGTATAGATGTTAGATTTATTTTTAGTCAAAATATAGACTCACTCTTTAACCTTTAATACATAGAAAAGAAGGTTTCATAATTTTAGGGCCAGATATTTTTACCTTTTTGTCTGGAAAATACATCTGGTAGCTATCGTATGGGTCAACTCTCCTGTATCTTGTCTTCCACCTCTCCTGACACCTACATACAAAGATATATATATTTCTTTTTTCTTGCATTCTAGAGAGATTTCATAAGTTTTGGATTTGTGAAACCCTGTAATTCCTGTCAGAAATGTCATTTCACTGATATCTCCTTTTTTGTATTTTCAGCTCCCTTATGGTACTGTCATTATTGTAAGGAGTCGGTATGTCGTGGTCTAGTTCCTTTTCAGCTGTTGATAGTCATCTTTGCTGAATGTTAGTTTCTTATTTGGCCATTTTCACAGCCAATCCATCTTTTTGTCTTTTCCTCTTAATTACAAATTGCAATAAACATCTTGGTTTTACCCCATAGAAGAAACGCTCTAGAAAACTCTTGTTCCACGATTTCTGGTGTTAACAGCATATTCACACCAGAAATCTATTCTGTACTGGCATGCATTCTGGAAGTCTTGAAGCACAGCAATGTACTATGGCATTATAGTTTTAAATGGGTTTACTATGTTTGAAATGGCCTGCCTGTTTCAGCTGGAGGCTCTTATGTGATCATTTTGCAATTTTCCATGGGTGACGGACTTGCTTTTTGGGTCCTTTTTTCTACAGTAACTGATTTCCATCATGTTCATTTACCTTGAACTATTTGTAATGCATTGCAGGCATGGTTATGCTAGATGGCAATCTATCATTGAAGATAAAGATGTTGGTCTTGGTGAGACTGTTCGTCAAGAGTTGAACCTTCCTGTGATTAATGGATCCTTTATTGGCGGGGTAAACCAAACAACTGATAATGCAAACTCTGGGTACTCTGCCAATGTATGTGCTATAAATGCCAACATCCAGTTCATTTGTATCTCACATTTGATTATTCATATTTTCTTAATGTGTTGCAGGGGTCTTCAGATGCTCCTAAAGGAAACCAATTAAATCCTGATTATACAATGCTTTACCAGTTTAGAGAAGTGCAAAGAAGACTTGTAGACTTCATAAGAAAGAGATATCATCTTCTGGAGAAAGCTATGAATACAGAACTACTTAAAGAAAAAACTGTAAGTTATAAGGTTTTGCGTTCAGAGATAAAGTACCCTCTGATTGGTAAACTGTCGGCTTCTATTTGATGAATTTCCCAACATTTAGATGACTTGCAAGTTGTGCTAATTATTGGTAGACGTTGGATTACTCCTTTCTGCTTCTACATGTAGTATTCTAGAAGGTGCATATAGACTTGGAGTCTGCATGATTTCTGGCACAGATGTTATGTAACATTAATATTTACGAAATCAGTTTGAAAGTGCTCTATCCTTACTGTCGCTATGTAATCATTGTTTGAATCTCCCAAAAGTGTTGTCTTAATAATCATTGTTCACCAGAAATATCATCATCAACTACATAGTGTTGGATTTATAAATATATTTTCAATCGATGATATTGTTAGATACAACCCGTGGTGTAACTTCAACTTCTTCAGATCATTTTTATTAGACCTTACCATTTTTCTTTTGGCCTACCCCTTTTCGTCACATTCATTTAGTCAAAATGCTATTTACTCTAGTGGTGCTCCTAATCTATATATTCATGTTCATGAAATCTAAGAATTGATTCTATAGTATGTTTATAGTGGACAAATGTTGTTCAAACATTCTACCTAATTTAGTCATTTTGTACCTTTTTGTTTATATTCTTACTGCACTTTCATCTTAACAATTTTTCAAAAGAATCGCAAGATGGACCTTGAAAGAATTAATGTAGTGAAATAGGAGAATGAGGATCTTCATCAGCTTTTTTAGTATGATAAAATCAAGAACTCTGTTAGCAAGTAGCAGAGCATGGAGAATTGGGTGAGTAAACATGCTTTTTTTGTTCTTAGTCATTGTTTTGAGGCACTCTAGCCTCATTTAGTTGGGATTAAAAAAACTATCAAACTCATTTAAAAGTACTCTCATCAATATTTTATATTTATTTCACATCATACATAAAGTTAAATATTAAAAATTAATTTTATTTCACATCTTACACATATTTCAACATTAAAATTAGTTTTGTTTTACATCTTATATATACTTCGATAAACAAAATTAACCTTATTTCACATTCATCTCAATCCTTAATAATAAAACAATTTTATTCCATAATATTAAATTAATTTTCTTTTTGTCTCTATCTAAAAAAACTTAAAACTTTTCAAAAATATACTCCTACCAAACAAGGCATTGTTTGATATGACGGATAGCAGTATAGTACCCTTATGTTATAGTTCAATTAAATTATGCACTAGGTGTTTCCCTTTGTTACTTGAAAGCTTCTTGGGCAAAAGCAGTTCATGGTAGCGCAGACAAGTGAGTGAATAATAACCTTATGTGTGCATACATTACTATGGACAATCACGAAAAAGTATTAGCTAATCATCGAATGAATTTTTCGTTGTCTCAATAGAAAATGATTTTAGGAAGAAATCAAAAACATTTTTTATTTCTATAATTACCTGCAGATGTATTGGTATTGTTGATTTAAGATATTGTCATGGCCATTTTTTCAGTCTAGGCCATTATGAGATGTGTAATTTATGATTCTACTTTTTACTATTGTCTTTGTTTTTGAAGTTCATTGTCATTGTTGTTTGGGAATATAGCTTCACGTCATCTAATTTTCCTAGTTACTCGTGGTGGCTTTTTATTCCATTTGATGTTATTCACTATATTTTACATTTTTATGTTATTATCAAGACAATACTGGTTGAAGTTTTAGCTTACTTCTGCATTGGCCATTTTTCAGTGTGGAGGCAAACCTTTTGAACCAAGTCAGGATTCAGATATGGATCCCAAGGTTGCTGAAATTCATAGTCCTAAACTGGCTGATCAAAGTTCATTATCTAAGGAACTTCCCAGTATGGAGCCTATTGGTATGTATTATAGAATAATTGTTTGTTCCATCAGTCAAGTAGTTCATTGGCCGATACCTGCAGTGCCTATCTAAACTATGTCAAGCCCGCTAATGGGGGGTTAATTTAGCCAGGTGTAGCGACCAATTGGCATCTGCCAATAGCTTTGGTATAGGTTATCTGTGGTAGCTTTAGTTTTAATTTGAGTAGTCATTTTGACATCATCATAGTTTTACTCTTTTAATAATAATCAAATTTTCTATAAATCTTAATATTGTTCAGACAAACATGGGAAGTAGGGTATAAAATATAAAATATGACAATGAAAATTTGCAAATGTAAACAAAAAAATTGAATTGCTAATGTATGTTTATGTATGTTTCCTAGTATGTGTGCCAACTTCATGGTGAAGGCATGCTTAGAAATCAAAAACATTTGCTGTGTTAAGTATCAGCTTTTTATATGGGCTTGTAGAAACATACATGTGTTCTTTGTAATGCATAAATTTCATGTGTGAAATTCTAAACAGGGCTTTTCTCTCCTTTCTTTATTTTTTCTTTTTCTATTTAAACTAATGAGGACACTTTCAAGTTTGGATTTAAGGAATAATTCATGTATTATGATAATGCCTATTTTAGGGAATAAGTCAAAGTACTTATGATGAGTAGCACAACATTTATAATCTATGTTGTGGATACCATAGCAGATGCTGTGTATTAGAAAAAGTTCTGCATATTAAGAAAAGGATACGTCTTCAAAACTTAGCATAGCCATTTGGATGAGCTATGTCATCTTTGATTTTGCTATGGGATTTTTGACTTGGGGGAATGGTGGTTTACGAACTCATGTTTGTATTTCTACCATCCATTCTTACACCTCTTTGTAAAGGATAACTGAAGATCCAACATTGTTGTTTTGTACGATGTTTGAGGGGAACTTTCAGTCACATATAACCTTTACCCAATGACATCTTTCTACCTAAAATTACGCACCATTGTACAGTTGATGTGGGACAAACCAAATTATTTAAAGTAAGCACAGGAATATCTTTTAAATAAATTATATAATAAATAAGATATTTAATTTCACAAATTAAAATTATTTTAAAATTAAAATTAAATTGGATCAGTGATAAATAAGATTTTATCAATTAGATTAAGACGATTGAATTAAATTCAATAAATCAGATATGAGATTTCAGAAGATAAAATCTAACAGTATTTTTTGCTTGAGTAAATATATAATTGTACAATTTGAGCCAAATGAATAATCAAATAGAGAAAATAATTTTATTAAAATCGAATGATTGGGTTAATTTGATTCGAGAAGAATTTATATCTTAGCTAAAGAATTCAAGAACCAGGATGTAATTTCCTTGGACTCTCAATTTGTTGGATTGGCTTGGAGAACGGGTGTGCAAGCAACCTGAGTCGCACGAAAAGAGGAGCGGTTGATTAGTCTCTCACGGTTGTGACCGAGGTAGGGTGCAGCTCGGGGAGGACGAAGTGGGAAGGGAAGCTAGCGGAGATGGGTCGGTGGGATCTGCCTTGCCATTCTGTGAGCAGCTAGGCCGAGCTTGGGCCTGGTTCGGTACTAGTGAGTCGCAGGCATTGTACGGGCTGGTCGTGCGCCGCTTGCGTGCGTTGGCCACGCAGGAGCTTGTCAATCACGTGTGGTTTAGGCCCGGCAACTTGAGTCTTGTTGGTCAACTATGGTGAAGGCGTGGCAGAAAGAAGAAATGCTTTTTTAACTCAATATAAAGATGATTAGACTGTTTAAGGATTCTCACTGAAGGTCCACCCTTCTCTATTCAGATATAGATCCCTTAACCCGAATCTAAGTATGCACTCAAACATAAAATTTCATCCATCATTAACAACCAACTATTGCAATGCAAAGCATCCCTATTTATAGAGATTTCATAACATGAAATAGAAAATATAAGAATAAATGTTGAAAATTACATACAAAATAAACCTAGACTCAAATAAGGAAAAAAACTTAGAATAAAATCAGCATAATGTCAAATTTGCCCAAATCTCTCCAAAATCTTCAAAGCGTCAGAATCTCCATTTAATTCAAAATCAAGTTTCCAATCAGCATCCAGTCTATCATAAGTGTTCCCAGCAATCTAATAATTCTAAGTAGAGTAGTGTGTTGTGATCTCGATTGTTGGATTCATCACCTACCTGATCTAAGCAACAATTGTATTCCCATCAACGATATCTTCAATTTTGGCCTTGTCCTAGTTGGTTAAATTGAGTCTTATTTGCTTTGTTTTAGTTAGTTGAGTCACCTATTAGATCTTTTTGGGTTGAGTTAATTTCGTTGACTAGTTGAGCCTTTTTGACTATAAATTATTTTAAAATTGAAAGTTCTTATCTATTTATTGAAATGATTCTATTTGCTTGAATTTAGAAATTTATTTTATTTTGAAATTAGTTTTTATTTAGTTCTATCTCACCAAATGAGAGTAATGGCATTTGGGACCTTCCCTTTTATAGGACTAGAGTCTTTAGCTCTTTGGTTCATGAAATTGAATCTTGATTCATAAATTGGATTAAATTTTAAATTCTAGATGAAAATTGCTAGAGTCTATGGTGAAAGTCACCGAATCTCTAGTTTTATTTGAATTTTTTTCGTTCCTCTTTCTGTAAAACTTTTAGAGAAAGAAGAAAGAGAAAAAAATGACCCACCGATTTTAATCAATTTTGGTATTAAAGTCAGGCTCTACTTCCGCTTCTGTGCTACTAGTTTCTCAGTGCTGTTGTCACTCCTCTATATTGTCGCGTCTCTCGTCGTGTTTGTATCTGTTTCATTCATATGCAACACCACGGCCTCATCCTTTTGTCTGCGTGCGACCCCCATGTGCACATCCCTTCATTCCCTTGTTGCCCGCGTGCGAAACCCTGCATCCCTGACTTGCTACCCACATGATAAGTTTACAAGTTTATAATTTAATCTAATAGTCACTTTAGTTCCTTTTAATATTGCATGTAGTGCTTATACAAGGGTGGAGCTAAGGCCTTTCGTTTAACAAGGTTTACATGGGCCATAATTTATTCATGTATTTTCCTAGAGACCAAGAATTTGCGACATGACTACATTCAAACATTAGCTAAAAATTTTCTTTAGCCGTTTTATTTTAAAAATCAATCATATGACATCTCTCATAAATCACACATATCAAGGTGACGCTGTTAAAATTTTTAGTTGTGGGCATATTACGCACATACTGGGAGTCAAAGTCTGTATGTATAACAATATTTCCTTGATAAGTTAGCATGTTTTATTGCCTTAAATACCAAAGGTTTGTTATATCTTGGTTATATATATATAAACAATTATTGCGTATATTACAATTACGAGTATCCATCCAAAGAAATATGGACATGTATAAGAGAAGAAATGATGAAATACATGGGTATAGTGAGAGATAAATCTGAGGAAGATTATAATACATTGTTTTATTAGAAATAAATGTAATATACTATTAAAATGGTATGCATATTGCAAGCAATAATCTGTCATACATATATATGTATATATCTATGTATGTGTGTGTATATATATATATATATATATATATATGTGCATGTATGTATGTTTGTAATTTCATTTTTTTGCATTGTTTATACTCTACTTTATTGTTGTTGTAAGGTCGTAAAACGTTTGATTATGTCGTTCAGTGCATCAGTTATTTCCTGCATGCATTAATTATTTTCTGCTATTGTACTTTACAAATTCGACAAATGGTCTTTTATGTGTAGTGAACATGTTTTCCTTCATTAGGTGTTTGATTAATGAATGATTGCTAAGTTTTAGCATGGATGTTTTTATTAACACTCATATATTGTAAGTAACTTTATTAGTTACAATTTCGCAGGAAATAATTAATGCATGCAGAAATTAATAATTAACCACATGTATTTCTAAGTTCTGCCATTGTAATAACTAGAATATGTTACAGCCCCACAGGAACCTGTTTCTGATGGCAAAGGTGAACGCCTTGAGATGATATGGTTCTACAACGGAGTAAGTACTCATGTTGAGAATTGCCCCCCTCAAATCAATTTCCTAAAGCTATGCTAATCATTAATCTTCATTTTTAATCTTCCAGATGTGCCGAGTAATAGAAGCCAACACCACCGATGCTTTGCAGGCTTATCTTGGTGACAATTCTGCAGCTTCCAGGTTGAGCAAGAACCTTCACCAGCTTGAGACAATATGCGAAGATGTGTATCGAGTTCTTTCTGTAAACAGACGTAGCTCAGCAATGGAAGGATTGGGAAATGACAACAGAAGTGGCAGTTTGCCCAGCTCGGATGATTGTAATCCGAAACCCACCACAGACATCTTTTCTGAATGTGAGAAGAAGAACGATGACGGTGATGGTGAACCGGCTCCAGGTATAGTAGTTTTAGATGACTGACAGAATCAACGGATACCCATTTACTTTCCCATTAGGCTGGGCATCATTTTACGGCCAAAGGCGTAGTTCTTCACCAGCTTGCTGGTAATCTCCATGGGGCTCTAATTTTGTCGAGCCATTGTAAGTTTAAATATAGCAGGTCCCCCTGTGCCATTTTTTTCTTGCTCTTCTTTATTCGTCAAGCTCTGGTTCTCTTATGGAGATCATTAAAGCACTTTTTATCGGTTATCTGTTGTGCTTTTTTTTTTTGCTCCTTTGGATGACCTTTGCCATACGTGATATTTGTGCTTTGGATTAATCTGATTTGTGGTAGGTGAAAGTGCAAGTAGGTGTAGGATTTTCTTCACAATGAATCGAGTTATCTCCTCGGACCTGTTTGTTTGTAATGTTTAATTTAATAAAGTTAAAATTAAATTTAATTAATTAATGATATTTTTTATTAAAAATTGTAAATGATGTGAATTACAGTTAGTTATTATGTTGGGATATGTGAAGGATGTAATGATCCACTTAAGAAATACCTGTTAATATTCATATATTTTAAATCTACTATAAGTACAAATGTTATTTGAGAACTTCAAAATAATTATTTTAATAAACTATATATTTATTGAAATTTTCTCCTCTGTTTTTCTCCCACCTTCTCACTCACAAATGGTCCCGTCTTATTAAATTTACCTCTCTAATCACTATCACCCACCAACGGTCTCGCTCTAATAAGTTCACCTCTCATTATAAATAGGTCTCAAAGTCCTTAGATAGAATTCACAATCACTGTATCATTAGCCCATTTTGGTGCGCTTCTCCTCCAGCGGCGAGACTCTGTTAGGTAAGAATTTTGGTCTTGTTAAGTTTAAATTACATTTTGTGATTTTTCTTGTTAACTCATTCATTAATTTGTTTAAACACATATCGATTCAATTAACTCGTATCAAACTCGATAAATCTGTGTCGACCCATAAATTTTGAGTTAACTCGCTTGACCCAAAGATAACTCGTATTGACTTGTTACATTTGAGTTGACCCATTACATCTGAGTTAATTTGTTACATCTGGGTCAACTCATTTGACTTGAGTCAACCCATTTGACTCGAGTCAGTCCGTTTGACTTGAATCAACTCGGTTGACTCATTTGACTCATTTGACCTATTAACCTGAACTAATTTAGTTTGACCCAAGTTAATCTGGTCTGACTCATTTGAACTGGTTTGATTTATTTTAATTCACTTGGTTTATCTGATTTATTTAGCCTATATAACTTAAGTTAATATTTTAAATTATTAAACTCAATATTAATTATTCATATTGAACTCAATCAGGGAACACGTTATCCACAAGCAAATTAATACCGTCTTTCATTCAGGTAAATGGCTTTCACTGAACTTAGGACATTGTGATTATTAGATTAAAATAACTAAATATATAAAATGATATCAATTATATTCTGTGAGTAATATTCTGCATTGTTTTATGTCGATATTTTGTTGGGTTATATGCCTAGATATTATACTAGGTTACATTGGACCCATGTATTCTGAGATATATGATATTATGATGCGTTGGGATTTCGGTGGTTGATGAATCACCTTTTGTACACATGGCGTCGTGTGGGGGACGTACCTGCATCCTGTTATTCTGATGTCATACTGGTGATGTATTTGATAAATCTGTTGTCACACTGGTGACGTATCTGCTACTTCTGTTTTCACACTAGTGACGTATATCTGTAGATTCTAATCTTTCATCATTATAAGATTTATACATATTAATATATATGTATAGTATGAAACATGATAATATTGTAAGGTGACAAGTTGATATTACAAGTTAATCTGATATTCTGATCTGTTGTTAAATTGAGCTATAAGACCTCACCTGGCCTATGGTACGGTGGACGTCGTTTACTCGGTCTTCGTGACTGACTATTGCTTTTCAAGTAAATAATCTATTGCAAGAAAAAGATTATAAAATTTCAAGAAAGATGTTTCCCTATATTCTGTATAGTTCCACCGATATTTACTCTTATCCAGTTTAATTGCTTACTTCTCAGTTTTTTAATCTAAGGTTATTCTGGGTGACCTGCTTAGTATTCAAACTTATGTAACTCTGTTATGATATGAATAAAGATGTCTTTTTTCTTATAATCTGTTCTGTAATTCTGACTGTAAGTCTCCTTTTATTTTATGGATAATTGTTCCTTAAAATGAGGGTGTGACAAGTTGGTATCAAAGCATAAGTTATAAGTAATCTTTAGACTTACTTTAAAACTTTTACCTCACCCATTGACATTGTGCTTTTGATTTCATGAAAGACTCAGTCACCCGGCTTATTGAGTTTAAGATGAACCCTAACATCCCTATGACGGCCAATCTTGACCAACTCTAGTTCCTTTTTGAATGGGTTAGATACTACCGAGGAAGTAAGATCACCCCTGAGAAGGCTAAACAGCGTACATTGACAGCCTTACCCTCTTATTGGGATAGAATCAAGGCCTCAATGATTGAGATTCCTCGACTGGATTACCTACTCACTGCCTTAGTCGTCATGGAAGCCTATTACCAAGATAATTGGTTTACATTCCGCCACTATGAGCCACCAAATGATTCAGTGGAGTTAGAATCAAGAAAAACTCAGATGGACACAGACCAAATATTACCCATCATCTCCAAACCTTCAAGCAGCTTTTCAAAGCCAACAAATCTCGAGTTGACTCTTGCAACTCCAACTTCCCGTAAGGAAATTAAAGAGACGTCAGCTCTCATCAAGAGTCCTTTTACCTAACCGGAAGAGAATCCTGAACCAAGCCCTGCCTCATCTTCAAAATATTAGTGTACTCAAACCCAGTTGTGAGAATTTTATAGTCTATTTTTCTGGCATGTAATAGTATTTTCTAAATAAAGTGTTAGTTTTATGTGCTTACATATATTATTTACCAGGTGAAAATGAAATCTCAAGCTGATTCTCTACAAAATCAAACAAATAAAAATCGGGAGAATAATACAATGATCTCATTTTCGAAAGGAAAAACCACCCCAGTTTACGGGAGGTCCAGATCCTCTGGCTGCGGAGGAATGGATCGATTGATTAAAAATAATTTTTGAATTTATTGAGTGTCCTGATGACAAAAAGATTGATTTTGGTTCTTATATGCTGACCGGTGAAGGTCGTAAATGATGAAAGTCCCAACTCAATACTGAATTTAAATATCTTAAACCTGTTCCTTGGAAAAGATTTCGTGATAATTTTTTCCAATAATATTTTCCTCCTGCTATCAAAGAAAGAAATTACGTGACTTCATTCATTTGAAGCAAGGTTCCATATATGTCATGGAATATGAAACTGCATTTATTGCTCTTTCTGATTATGCACGTCATCTAGTATCCGATCCATGAGAAAAAGCAAAAAGATTGGAGGATAGTCTGCCAAAGGATATTCAAAAATAGATAAATGTTATGAGGATTTACGATTATACTGAATTATATCAAAGGGCGTTGATCGCAGAACAAAATATTAATGAAAATCGGGAGTGGCATGAAAGGAAAAAGCGCCGTTATGAGCAAGTTAGGAGGCATGGGGGAAGTTTTGAGAAGAAAAGGAAGGAAGAATGAATGTCAACAGATAGTGGTGTGAAGTGTCGAAGTTGTAGAGATCATCATCCTACTTTTAAATATCGTAAGAGTACTAGAGCTTGTTTTAGATATCGTAATAAAGACTATTTTGTGCAAGATTGTCCAATGATACCGAAGCCTGATTCAAACTCTAGGCCACAAACTCAAGCTCGAGTTATCTCCTTATCCGACTCGATCGTTACAGGTACGATCTATTTTTCAGGATTACCTGTACAAGTATTATTTATTTCTGGATCTATACATTCATTTATCTTGCCTGAGTTTGCAACTTCTGTAAAAATTTCATCTAAAATATTAGACACACCTTATACCGTAAATACAGCTTCAGGAAAAATTTTGGCTAGCAGGATAATATACCCAAACTGTGAAATATACATCGGAGATTATGTCTTTCCCGCAAACTTGATTGCCCTTGCTATAAAGGATTTTGACATACTGTTAGAAATAGACTGGTTATCAACTTGGCATGCTGAGATTGATTGTGCCGCCAAGAAGATAAGTTTTGTTATACCTGAAGGAGACTTAATCTTTTTCGAAGGAAAGAAAAATGTCTTACCTATTATATCTTTTGCAAAATGCTAAAAGTTGTTAAGGAAAGGATGTGAAGCTTATTTAGCTTACATTGAATCGACACCAAAGAGTGAAACCAGAATAGATGGAATAAAAATTGTTAGAGAATTCACAGATGTTTTCCTAGAAGAACTTCCTGGATTACCGTCGGAGAGAAAAGTGGAATTTATTATAGATACTATCCCAGGATCTGCCCCCATATCAAAGGCGCCCTACTGAATGGCACCTAAAGAGCTAGAAGAACTGAAAAGACAATTACAAGAGATGCTTAATCTAGGATTTATTCGACCTAGTGTGTCTCCTTGGGGTGCTCCTATATTATTTGCCCAAAAGAAAGGTGACTCTTTAAGATTATATAGCGATTATCGGGAGTTGAATAAGATTACTATCAAAAATAAATACTCATTGCCTAGAATAGACAATCTTTTTTATCAGTTGAAAAATGCTAAAGTATTTTCAAAAATTGACTTACGATCTGGCTAACATCAACTACGCATTCGAGCACAAGATATTTTAAAATCTGTCTTTCAAATAAGGTATGGCCATTATGAGTTTGTAGTCATGCCTTTTGGATTAACTAATGTTCCTACAGTATTCATGAATCTTATGAACCGAATATTCCAACCTTACCTGGATAAATTTATTATTGTGTTCATCGATGATATACTTATATATTCCTCTAGCGAAGAAAAGCATGAAGAACATCTAAAAATTGCTTTGAAGACACTGAGGGATAAGAAATTGTATGCCAAGCTCAGCAAATGTGAATTTTGGTTACAACAAGTGGCATTTCTAAGGCATATAATTAGCTCATCTGGTATAGTTGTAGATCCATCCAAAATTGAGGCTATCACTGATTGGCCAAAGCCTACAACTGTAACTGAAGTAAGAAGTTTTCTTGGTCTAGCCGGACATTACCGAAGATTTGTAGAAGGATTTTCGAAAATCGCCCTGCCACTCACTCAATTAACTAAGAAGACTGTAAGATTTGAGTGATAAAAAGCCTGCGATGAAAGTTTTCAGGAATTAAAAAGACGTCTTGTTACAGCCCCTATCTTAACTATTCCCTCAACGTCCGAAAACTTTTTTGTTTATAGTGATGCCTCTTGGAAGGGATTAGGATGTGTGTTGATGCAAGGTGGAAAAGTTATAGCTTATGCTTCTAGGCAATTAAAGAATCACGAAGTCAATTATTCTACACATGATTTGGAACTGGCTGCAGTTATATTTGCACTTAAAATCTTGAGGCATTATTTATATGGAGTAAAATGTGAAATATTCACATATCACAAAAGCCTAAAGTATATTTTTACTCAGAAGGAATTAAATCTAAGACAACGAAGATGGTTGGGGTTATTGAAAGATTATGATGTAGATATTCAATATCATCCGGGAAAAGCTAATATAGTTGCGGATGCACTCAGTCGAAAATCTATAAGTAATACACTTACTGATCAGGAGGCACTTATTAAGGAATAGTAGCTCATCTTTGTATATAATCAAATCTACATGAAAAGATCAAAATAGCCCAGCAAGAAGATTCAGAGATTGCTAAGATAACTCAAAGCGTAATGAAAGAAGGTAATCCAGAATTTATGATAAGATTTGATGGTATTCTTCGATTTCAGAATCGAATCTATGTTCCTAACTCCCGAGAGCTTAAAAAGGAAATTCTTAGTGAAGCACATAGTGCAGGATATTCAATCCACCCTAGAGGGACTAAAATGTATCATGACTTACGAGAGCAATTCTGGTGGCCAAGAATGAGAAATGATATTGCTGAATTCGTAAGTCGTCGTTTAGTTTGCTAAGGAGTTAAAATAGAACATCAAAGGCTAAGAGGATTGCTTCAACCTCTAGAGATTCCTACTTGGAAATGGGAGCATATCACTATGAATTTTGTTTGTGGGTTACCAAAATCTAAAGTATTCGACGCTATCTGGGTAATTGTAGACCGGTTAACAAAGTCTGCCAACTTTCTACCTATCAAAATGACTTATCCTATTGAACACTTGGCTAAATTATATATTGATGAAATAGTGTGACTTCATGGGGTACCTACATCTATTATATCAGATAGAGACCCACGTTTTGCCTCAAGACTGTGGGCTACTCTTCAAATAGCCATGAGAACGAAACTTAGTTTCAGTACAGCATATCACCCAGAAACGGATGGACAATCAGAAAGAACGATTCAAACCCTTGAAGATATGCTGAGAGCGTGTGCCATGGACTTTGAAGAAAATCAGGATGGCTCCGTATGAGGTTTTATGTGGCAGAAAATATCTATCACCTTTGTATTGGGATGAAGTTGGAGAAAGAAGAATGCTAGGACCCGAGATCATTGAAGTCACTTTGCAAAAGATCAAAATAATCCGAGAACGTCTTCTGGCAGCCCAGAGTAGACAAAAAGCCTATGCTGACAAGAAGACGAGATATTTGCTTTGAGTCTGGGGAGCATGTATTTCTAAAGGTATCTCCGAAAAAGGGCATCTATCGATTTGGTGTTAAAGGCAAGCTTAAACCAAAGTACATTGGTCCCTTTAAAATCATCCGCCTGGTTGGAAAGTCAGCATATGAGCTTGCATTACCTCCAGAACTAGTAGGAATTTACAATATTTTTCATATCTCATCATTAAGGAAGTACGTAGCTGATCCAAATCATGTACTAAAATATGAACCGCTAAACATACAACCTGATCTATCTTAGAGGAAAAGCCGGTTAAAATTCTTGATCGAAAGGAGAAGATACTTCGGACGCGAACTATTCCCATTGTGAAAGTTTTATGGAGAAATCATCAGGTGGAAGAGGCAATCTGGGAGACGGAAGAATCAATGAAGGATAAGTATCCACATCTATTTAGGTAAATTTGGAGGACCAAATTTTTTAAGTAGGAAAGAATGTAATAATCCTCTTAAGAAATACCTGTTAATATTCATATATTTTGAATCTAATATAAGTATATCTGTTATCTGAGAACTCCAAAATAATTATTTTAATAAAATATATATTTATTGAAATCTTCTCCTCTGCCTTTCTCCCACCTTCCCACCCACCAACAGTTCCGCCTTATTAAATTTACCTCCCCAACCACCAACTACCACCCACCAATGATCCTGCCCTAATAAGTTCACCTCTTCCTATAAATAGGCCCCAGAGCTCTCAGATAGAATCCACAACCACTGCATCGTTAGCCCATCTTGGTGCATCTCTCCTCCAACGGCGAGACTCTGCCAGATAAGAATTCTGATCTTACTAAGTTTAAATTACATTCGGTGATTTCTCTTGTTAACTCAATTGGATTAGTGATTAACCTGTTTAAACATATGTCGATTCAGTTAACCCATATCAAACTCGATAAATCTGTGTCGACCCATAAACCTTGAGTTAACCCTCTTGACCCAAAGATAACCCGTATCGACCCGTTACATCTGAGTTAACCCGTTACATCTGAGTCACTCATTTGACCTGAGTCGACTCATTTGACTTGAGTCAACCTATTTGACCTTAGTCAACCTATTTGACCCGATGCATCTCATTTGACCTAAGTCAACCCGGTTGACCCATTTGACTTATTTGACTTATTTGACCAATTAACCTGAACTAACTCAGTTTGACCCAAGTTAACCTGGTCTGACCCATTTGAACTAGTTTGACCAATTTTAATCCACTTGGCTTATCTGACCTATTTAGCCTATATAATTTAAGTCAATATTTTAAACTATTAAACCCAATATTGATTATTCATATTGAACTTAATCAGGGAACACGCCATCCATTAGCAAACTAATACCGTCTCTCATCCAGGTAAATGGCTTTCACTGAACTTAGGACAGTGCGATTATTAAATTAAAATAACTAAATGTACAAAATGATATCAATTATATTCTGTGAGTAATATTCTGCATGACTTTATGCCGATATTCTGTTGGGTTATATGCCGAGATATTATACTGGGTTATATTGGACCCATGTATCCTGAGATATATAATATTATGATGCGCTGGGATCCCGGTGGTTGATGAACCACCTTTTGGACATGTGGCATCGTGTGGGGGACGTACCTGCATCCTGTTATTCTGATGTCACACTGGTGATGTATCTGATAAATCTGTTGTCACACTGGTGACGTATCTGCTACTTCTGTTTTCACACTGGTGACGTATATCTGTAGATTCTAATCCTTCATCATTATAAGATTTATACATATTAATATATATGCATAGTATGAAACATGATAATATTATAGGTGATAAGTTGATATTACAAGTTAATCTGATATTCTGATCTATTGTTAAATTGAGCTATAAGACCCCACCTGGTCTATGGTAAGGTGGAGGTCGTTTACTTAGTCTTCGTGACTGACTGTTGCTTTTCAGGTAAATAATCTATTGCCAAGAGAAGATTGTAAAATTTCAGGAAAGATGTTTCCCTGCATCCCGTATGGTGCCATCGATATTTACTCTTATCTAGTGTAATTGCTTTACCTCTCAGTTTTCTAATTTAAGGTTACTCTGCTTAATGTTTGAACTTATGTAACCCTGTTATGAGATGAATAAAGATGCCTTTTTTTCTTATAATTTGTTCTGTGATTATGATTGTAAGTCTTCTCTTATTTTATAGATAATTGATCCTTAAAATAAGAATGTGATAAGAAATGTGATATAAAGTTAGTTATTATATTGAAATATGTGAGGGATGTGATATAAGTTAGTTATTATTTTAGTAATGTGTGCAGAATGTGAAATAAAATTAATTTTTAATATTAAATTTTATGTGTAATATGGTATGATTATTTAAAATTAAATTAGATTAATTTTTAATTGTCATATAAATAGGACCCTTTTGTTAAATGTGTAAATTGTCCTGTAATAAGGAGAATTATATATATAACATCATATTTAATAAATACTATAAATTTGATACTAAATTGTCAAATATTCTCGAATTATAAGGAGCTTTAAGAAAAAATTATTAGCTTCTCGTGCTTAATTGTTCAATGCCCAACTGTTGACCAACTTGTGTGCACGGGCTTACTCAAAGTGCACCCGGAACAGATTCATCTAGATTTTTTAACATAAACTTATGTTATTAAAAAATACTACAATCTTATGTGTAATTCAAACTGAGATAAAAATAGAAGATTAAGGTTTTATTTAGTTTGAGTAGTTTTTTTTTTATTCAATATAAATTTTAGTTATAAAAATTAATTTTTTTTTATATTTAACACAAATATAAATATTAAAATTAAATTTATTTTATATTTTATATATTTTTAATATTTAAATAATTTTTTTATTAAACTTTAAAAAGATAAAAAAAAAATTATGAACTAGACAAGGCCTTAAAAGAGTGAAATTGAATGTTCGTTGAGCAGAAGAGCAGAATTTTTGTTTCATGCGATTAAGGGCGTTAATATGGATCGAAGATCGAAAATTGATCAAAAATTGAATCAATTTTAGATCGAATTGAAATCAAGTCGATCTAAATGAGCCGACTAACGATCTAAAAGTTTATTCATTTTCAAGCCGGCTCAAAAAACAATCGAAATCGGCTCGAAGTCGAACCCAATCAAGCTCGAGTCAATTTCAAGTCGATCAAAATATAATCAATCCAATTTTGAGCCGGTATTGACTCGACTTAAAATCGGATCGGCAACAACCGTACTTGCGGTTGGAGGATTGGAGAAAAGTGGAGCTTTGGAGGTCGGTCAGGTTAAAGCATGAATGTGTGATATAAGTCATTTTAGTATTAATAATAGAAAATAAAAACTTTTAATCTGATACTAATGAATATAAATAAATCAAATAAATTAATTTTTAAAAAAATTTTCATAATATAATTATCGGCTTAGAGCTATATCACCATAAGAAAATTAAATTGCTTCTAAGCATATAAAACAATAACATAAATAATATATATATTAATAAATTTAATTGTTAGAATTATTAAATGAGTTATTTAGTTTAATTCCCGTTCTTGAATACTATAAAACTGAGAATTAAATTTAATCATTTAGTTTTAAAAATTTTAAAAATAAAATAAAACTGAATTGATCGGTTTAATTCTAGATTGGCTTTTAATTTTTCAAATTTTGTATACTTATATGATCTCTTTTTCTCTTCAAATATTAAATGATATTTTTTGTTAATAAATTAATAGATAATTACATACAAAATATTTCATATTATTATATTTATATATTTTATATCCATTCTTCAAATATTATATCGTGGGCATCGTGATTTTTAAAATATTATATTCTAGAAGTTAAAAAAACATGTAGAATATAATATTTAAATATATATATATATATATTATATAAATATAATAATATAAAGTGTGATATATGTGAATGTGTCTAAAATTAAATATGAGCTGAGAAGAAGTTTAAGTAATAAATAATAATAATTTACGATCCAAAAATTTTATTTTTTATAGATTTAAAATGAGATTTTTCATAAATTTTAAAATCAAAATATTATATTAAATATTAAGGATAATTACTTATATGCCACACCATTTTACTTTATTTATGTGTTACTCATTCATTCTTAATTAATTACGCTATGCACACTAAAAACATTATAAAATCTTACATACACACACTTTCATTTGTTTTCATTATAATGAGCAATTATAATTTTCTAATGACCTAACTATAGTTAGGTCACAAAAAATCTGAATCGTTCATCATATTATTTTAAGGATATTTAAATATATTTTGGGTGAAAATTTTAAAATTTTGATGTTTAGGTAGTGGCAAGGGAAGGAGACATCTGCGACGTGAATTGATTTTAGGACAGATCAGCGCTTTAGTGTGACATCGAGGAAGAAAAAAATATATACTATTAAAGATAAAAATGTAATTTTAATGATTTATTAATAAATATTTTTTTTTCAAATAAATTTTGACTGAGTTTTAATTTAAGTGTGTGTATGTAAGATTTTATAATGTTTTGAGTGTGCATAACGTAATTAACTAAGAATGAATAGGTAACGCATAAATAAAGTAAAATGGTGTGACATGCAGGTAATTATCTCTAAATATTATCTTTTTATTTTAATCAAAATTAATCTCACAGACAAACAATTCTTTATTTCATTTATGGAATCAGTACTAAATCCTGCTATAATCAAGGTTTTCAGAACTGGACCGGACCGGCCGGTTCGACCGGTTTAACCGGGAACCGGCCCAAGGTCTGGTCTGGTTCAATATTAGACCCGAAATTAAGTAAAAATCGGGTTGAACCGGTAAAAATCAGATTGAACCGGTAAAAACCGGTCCAACCGTCAAACCGGACAAATCGAAATTATTATTTGAGCTTCTTATTTTATTTTTATACATTAATATTTAGGCATTAATATTTTAATATTGATGTTATATTTTGGATAATAATTATTTTATATAATGAATATTTAGCTAACTTATTATTTTTTTATCATGAATTTATTTCGAATTGTTATAAAAGAGACAAAGTATTTTGAATGACAAATTGACAAGAAAAGTAATTATATTCGTTTTGTTTTATAATTTTTAATTTTTTATACATTTTTTTTAGTAGTAAATTTTTTAATTAGTTGTACTATTTTTTTCAAAATATTTTTTATCATATTTTAAAAATTAATCTCATATTTAGAAAATTTATATTTAATTATGATGTAATTATTAAGTCATCCGATTGAACCACGGTTCAATCAGTTGAACCGATAAAACTATGAACCGGTCGATTAATCGGTTCGATCTTCGGTCCAATTCTGAAAACTTTGGCTATAATCAGGAAGGACTCTCTCTCTCTCTCTCCACAATCTTCTTCCCCAAGCTCCCTCCCGGCCCGTGGAAGCTCCCCGTCGTCGTCGGTAACGTCCTCCAGCTCCCCCTCAACGGCCTCACCCACCAAACCTTCCACCGCCTCGCCGCACGGTACTACTACATTTCTATACAGAAATAATTCTACATTCTAACACGTCTTTTTATATTTTGATATTCTTGTTCACAATAGTGTGAAGAATAAATACTATTTTTTTCAAAATAATCACAAATCGTAATAATAATCTCTTACTTTTTTCAATAATAATAATAAAGATAAATTGCATCAAGATCTACAACAACAACAACAACAAAGCCTTAATCCCACTAGGTGGGTGCATCGAGATCTACGATTAGAAAAATATTACAAATTAGTCCTAATTTTTTAAAAAATTTATTTGAATTTCTATGATTGTAAAAATATTATCATTTGATTCTAATTAAGACATAATAATTTATTTTTTACCATTATGTAATAGATTATTTTCAATCATTATTTCTTAAATTTTTTAGCATATAGAATTGAATAGGGCTGTTAAAGATCCGATCTCGAGCCAATCTGACCTTAGCTCAAGACTAAATTAAAAGTTTTCGGTTCGATCTCGAATCGATCTAAAAAATAAACAAAAAGAGTTTGATCCAACTTCGATCTGAGCTAGGTCTATCTCATTTGTTATCGATTTAAGCTCGAGCTAAGCCAAAGTCAGTCCGATTTTCGATTAATTTTCGATCTTTTAGCAATTTTGTATATAAATGTTTTTTTGTAAACTATAACTATTTTTTTATCTAATATTTTAAAAAAAAACAAAGAAAATTAATTTACAATAGTCATAGTTTAAATAAAAGTTATGTAGGAATTTTAATGAAGCATTCCATTAAATCATTCCAAACAATTAACATACTAAAATTCAGTTACATGTATAAAATTATATAAATATCGTTTATGTTTTTAATCGATTTAATTTTGAGCCATCTCGATTCAATCTCATATCATCTTAAAATTAGATTAATAAAAATCTCGGCCAAAAAAGGCTTGGTGGCCAGCTAGTTTGGATTGAATTGAGCTTGATTCAATCTAAAATCTAATTTAATTTTTAAGCGATCTTCAATCTTCGGCAAAATTAACAATTTTAGTTTTTATCAAATATTTTTAAAAAAATAAAAATAAAAAGATATAATAATACTTTAAAATATATAAATTATTTAAACTAATTAAATTAATCAAATGTTGCATTTTTCATCTTAGGCAAGTAAAAAAAAAAGAATTGTAAAAAAGTCTAAAATTACAGTACTTTTATAATCTCAGTGATTAAAATTAAAAAAATTTTAAAATATTAATACCAATTTGCAATATGTCAAAGGCTTGGACACAATTTACCCTTAAATCAAAATGGGCAAATTTCTTGGTTAATAAAATTACCGGATGCAATTTACCCTTGAAAAATAGGACCAAAATGGTACTAATTTAAAAAATAATAATAATAATAATAATAATAAATAAATTTTTTNTATTATTGTTATTTTTTAAACTAGTACTATTTTAGTTCTATTTTGGTCCTCGCGCCAAACAGGGCCGCAGCATAAAGATCTCTAATAAGGATTAGGCATGGCAACTCAGCGGTTTGAGGCGGGTTGACTGATACCCAAACTCGTTCTATTATAATTTAATACTCATATTCACCCAGTACTTGGTTTCGCTTCGCCCCTCCCCATCTCGAATATTATTCCACAATATTCAAACCTAACCTGCCCCACCCCGCTCCTGTCTTTCCCATCCCATCCCGGCCGGCCGACGTCGATGCAGCCAGAAGCCACTTCTCAGAAGAGTCGGAGTGTGCGACATCTGAGGCCTCATTGATGCTGTGAGAAAGTGTGCGGCGTGGCGATCAACGTGGCTTGCTGCTGGAAACCCTAGCCGATGCGGCCGTCGCGACATGATGGAGCTATTTGCCGACTTCATCCCCAAAACGGTCGAGAACTTCCTCTGTTTCTATAGTCTGCATGGAAGTGGTGGGGATCGGAGAAGCCCACAGGTGTGGTCACGTGAGTCGTGCTATGTGTCGGGAGCTAGGTTTTTATTTTGGGATAATTACCTACATACCACACCATTTAGTTTTATTTATGTCTTACCCATCTATTCTTAATTAATTATGCTATGCGCACTCAAAACATTATAAAATCTTACATACACACACTTGAGTTAAAATTTAATCAAAATCTATTTGAAAAAAAAAAATTGTTAGTAAACCATTAAAATTATATTTTTACTCTTAATAGTACATATTTTTCTCTTCTTCAATACTACACTAAAGCGCTTGCTGCCACCTAAACATTAACGTTTTAGGATTTTCATTCAAAATATATTTAAATATCCTTTAAATAATATGATAAATGGCTTAGATTTTTTGTAATCTAATATAGTTAGGTTATTGAAAAATTATGATTACTCGTTATAATAGAAATAAATTAAAATATGTGTATGTAAGATTTTATTATGTTTTGAGTGTGTATAGTATAATTAACTAAGAATGGATGGGTAAGGTATAAATAAAATTAAATGATGTGGCATGTAGTTAATTATTTTTTTTATTTTTTATAAATTATAATATAATTTATATTAGTTATCGGGTAGGGTAAGTTGCGGGTTATGGGTATAATGTGAGGGCCGGTATCCGTTAATCGGATACGGTATAAATTGCCACCCGAAATAAGGATCCATTCGACCCGTCACGTTGGCATTTGGGGGCAAGGATGCTGCAGTTCCCTGCGTTCATGCGGCAGTTCCCTTCGCCGCCACTCATTCCTTCCTCCACTCTGCTCGCCTTGACCGCATCGTCTCACACCGACGAGCTTCTTCTCGCAATGGAGGAATCCGAGCTCGAAGAACGGGTACTGCACTTTTTCTTCTAACGAGACGCGTCTTTCTATCTCTTTCTGCGAAGCTTGGGTTCTCTTCTTCAAATCATTTTTGGATTCGGTGGATTTGCTCTTCTGTGACTTGTTTGTGCCTTCTATGGCGTAGATGTTGTGAGAGAGATTTGGAATTTCTGACGGCTTAGGTTTATGGCAATTTGATGCGCCTCTTCTGGCTCCTGTAAGCAAATCCTCTATTGAATATCTAGGAACTGCAGGTCTAGTTATCTTCTGTCCTGGAACTCATTTTATTATTTATATGAGCACTTGAAATCTGATCAAAGCCTTTGTCTAAGTAACCCAAAGTACATTTTCTCAGTGTGGATCATTTTGTCGAACTCTTTTATTCTATCCTAGGAAAGTTCCTGGCATTCAAATTCAGTTTCATCTTTAAAGCTTTAGCGAGAGAGCATTCTTTTAGTTGCCAAGTGAGACAGATTTCAGGGGACTAGGGTTACAAATTTAGGATTGAATTCTATGTCTTACCTATTCAAGACGTAGTAGCTTTGGGGGTGCGGTGGCTTGCGCTGCTAGGTGATGTCGTTACCCATGATAAGAGTCTAAGAACGGAGTTTCACTTATCAGGCCAACAAATTAAGCTACACGGGTAGAAGTTTGTGGCCAAGAAATTCGACTGCATAAGTTAAAAGAGATTAGCCAACTGAACGAAATCACCTATAGTTATCAACCTTTAGCAGTGACAGAGGAGCAACCTTATCAAGTCCCCTTTGAGTAATCAATTCCATGGCAGATACAAGAGTCTTTGGAGGAGTTTAAATATGTTTTTAAGTCTCCTAGGTAACTGCCACCATAGAGGGACCATGATTGCCAGATACACTTCAAAGCAGAATCCACACCAATCGTTGTATGACTTTACCAATACCCACATTATCAAAAGTTTGAAATTGCAAAGTTGGTAAAAGAGATGTTAGAAGTTGGGGTAATCCGACCCAGCCATAGTCCTTTTTTCTCTCTGGTTTTACTAATAAAAAAGAAAGATTGGACTTGAAGATTTTGTGTAGACTATCATGTAATAAACCAAGCTTACCACCCCAACAGGTTCCCAATACCAACAGTTGATTAGATGTATGAATTATTTGGTGTCACCATCTTTTCAAAAATGGACCCAAGGGTCAATTACCATCAAATTAGAATAGCTCCCCAAGATATACATAAAACTTCCTTCAGGACTCATCAAGGTTATGAGATTCTTATTATGCTCTTCGGGCTATTGAATCCCCCCTATGCCAGTCCAAAGTGTTACAAATGAAATGCTCAAGTCATATTTAAGGTCAGTTATTGTGTTTTTTGACGATAGCAAAACAAGTATCATTCAGTGCATCTGCATGAGGTTTTAGGCTGTTTACGAGCTAATTAGTTATATGTGAAGCTTTCTAAACACACCTTTGGTAAGTACTCAGTGGAATATATAAGGCATGTTGTGGATATGAGTGGAGTCAAATTGGAGGATAGGAAAATTAAAGCAACCAACAACGGTGAAACAATTTAAGGGGATTCCTTGGGCTGATTGGATACTATAGACGGTTTATAAAGAATTATGCATAGATAACCATGTCAGTCACAAATCTATTACAGAAAGATGCTTTCCAATGGAGTGAACAAGCTAACTATGCATTTTGAAAAGCTTAAGATAGCCATGACAAAGACCTCAGTGTTAGCTCCCCTAACCTTAGCAAACCCTTAATAGTAGATACAGATACATCGAGAATATTGGGGAAGTATTGAGCTAAGGACAATGACTGATAGAAATTTTCAGTAGGAAATTGAACCCTAAAAGGCAATTAGCATCACCCTTTTTTTAAGAAATTGTTCACCATCAAAGAGGTTGTAGCCAAATAGGGACAATATCTCCTCAATTAAATTCATGATCCTGACAGATTAGAAAAGTATTCGAGAATGGTGAACCAAGTGCTACAAACACGTGAACAACAATGATTCCTAGTTAAACTATTGGGATTCGATTACACGATTGAATGCAACCCTGCTTCATGCAATAAAGAGGCTAATGCCTTATCAATAAAAATGGAAGCGGGAGAGGGAGACCTACAGAGGTCTGAATGATGTTAGCATTGATTTCCCTTGTTAACTCGTTGATTAAAAAAATAAAAGAAGAGATCTTGGGAGATCCAAAAAATTGTAACATAATTCAAGCAATCAAAGAAAAAACAATGGATCATAAGCACCGCACATGCAAGGAAGGACTATTGCATTTTAAAACAAGATAGCGGTTCCCTCTCCCCCAAATACCCTGACATGACATTATTACCCAGATGCTATAAGAATTTCATTCAAGTCCCATTGGGGGACATGGAGTAAAGAAAACTCTGTTACAATGCTACTAGGAATATATGAAGGAATACATTAAAGAATTTACTCAGGCTTGCACAATTAGCCAAGCAACTAAGTATCAACCCTTACCACCAAGTGGTCTCCTACAATTGTTACCCACACTAGTAACAGTTAGGAAAAGCAACAATTGTTACCCACACAAATTCATCAAGGATTTCATTGAGAGACCTCCTGCATTCGGTGGTAAGACAACATACTGGCTGTGGTTGGTTGCCTCTCCAAATATGCTTGCTTAATTAAAAATTTTTTTGGCTACAATGATTGTCTTTGTCTTTGTAGCTGAAATATCACTTGCATGGAATACCAAGGTCCATTACTACAAATCGGGATAAAATTTTATGCTTCACTTTTGGAGAGAATTTTTTTGCTTAAGTGGAACGAAGTTGCACTTCAACACAGTCTATCGTCCAGAAACAAATAGATAATGGAGGTGACTACCAAAGGGCTTAGTAGTACCTTTAATATTTTACCATGGAAATATCCACTACATGGCTCAATTACTTGGACAGTATTTTCGTATAACATGTTTTACCATTCTGCTATCGGGTTTTCCCCATTTGAGATGTTGTTTATTCAGCTACCATCCTCAATCAATCCTTATGAAAGTGAGTCCACTTCAATTGAAGTAGTAAACACCTACTACTACACAAAGACAATGCATTTCTCTAGCTCAAGGAAAACCTCCATCGTACTTGGCACCGCATGAAATAATAGGCTAACAAGAAGAGGAGATCTACAGTTCAAAGTTGTAGTTCAAGTTTTACTAAGATAACAACCATTGCACTAGAACGCTCAGAGTGAACTTAAGAGATTTAAATCGAGGATTTAAAAAATTTGAGATTTATTTAACTAACAACCTCTGAAATGCAATTTACTCAAATTTGAAATAAAAATTATTATTGTAATGAAAGTTATATTGTATGTGAAAATAAAATGATTTTTTATCTAACTTTAAAAAAATTAAATTAAATATTAGATTATCTAATCTCAAATTTAGAATTTTTAGATTTTAATTTTATCTTTTAAGTTTTAGAAATTGCTTTTTATCTAGGCTGCTAGCAAGACTCACCTCACTTAGACAAAGGGCCAGCTATTAGAATTATCAATTCTTTCTTTTCTTTCTCTCCCCGATTTGGTGTGTTACTGCTCTGCCAACTACCACTATCCCTCTAACCTTTTCCCCGGCGGATCTCCCAGACCTTAATAACTCTCACGATGACTCAATCGTTGTCGCAACCTAGATCGTCGACTGTGATTTTTGGAGGGTCCTTGTCTACTCTGAAAGCTCCACTAACATCCTTTTCAAATTGACCTTCTTACAGATGTTGGCTGGATGTCCTTCCGAAAGCTATATGGGACTACAACACGGCTCCGCTTTAATCACCCAGGAGTCTCTGTTCTCACTGATGTTCAACATGGATGTAGTCATTCTAATGGAATTAAAATATTACTCACTCTAGGTGAAAACAGCCATCGCCTTTGACTCACACAGCTTTAAAGAGTGGATCAAGGACAGTGGCGAGTCTTAGTGCCTAGACTTGAACCTCCTGAAGGCCTACTTGCAAAAGGCAGTCCTCAAGAAGCTAGAACACAGGCGTTGCATGGAGCACTACTACAACAAGAGGATCAACCCACGAGATCTCCCCCCCCCCAGGCACTACTAAGAAGATGTGTGATGGCGGACACAGGCCTTGGAGTTCTCAACCTAGAACCCAACTCGAATGCCTATCACCTGATGCAACGGGATGAAATGCTCATCCCACGCACCTAGAGTGGAAATGACTTAAAGTGATTCTACTCCTAAAAGCCTTATTTTCCTTCCCATGTTACGTTGTGGCTACATGTCATACCCATGCAAAACTCAATTCACTCGATTCAAAGCTATTCAAACTCTCTATGGCATGGTAACACAAGGCAACTAAGAAAGCATTCGCTAATCTTTTACCTTCTTTGGCAGACACAAATTAAGCGCAAATGCAGTCATAGTCTAAAGGATAAGACCATGTCAAAAGGAATAGGCAGTTCGTCATAAATTCAACAACTCAATTGATATACCGTGTCTTGCTCATGGAGGACAGCGCCAACCTACAGGTGATATTCCTACAAACTCTATCACCCGCATATTCCCTTAGCTCTTTGGTCCAAGGCACTACACCCGCAAAAGACAGGCGACTAAAACTTTATTCCTTAGGTTTTGGGGAACTAAGACACCTAAGCTTCCCACTTGAGACAGTATAATTCGGTTACGCCACTTTTTTGGTACAACACCTTTGTCCCTAGGGGAAATTACTCTAACAGTGTCTTAGGGGCAAGCGATAAAGAACCTCCTATGTTTTGTGTCTAGGTGGGGAACCCAACAACTGGACCTACCGTGCAACTAAGACATCTGGACCTTATCAACCTAGCATTGAGGTGACCTTGAATGACATTCCTATTCAAACAACCTACTGGGGATAGTATCCCTAACCATATCATAGGGAAACGATCGAACCATCAAGGAATTGCATCCAGGAAAAACCTGACCTCAAGGGAATGCCATGCAACTAAAATATCCAATCCTCACTTCCTCATTGTCAAACTTGTCGCTATAACAGGCCATTCCGAACACTCCCCATAGCAAAATGGACATCATTCCTTGGTGCACTTCTAACAGCTCGGCCACGCCCCCCCGCCCCCCCGCCCCGGTTCCCTCCGTTTCCACCACAGTAGGTGCTAGTGCCTCCCCGGAGGAGCCTCTAGTGTTTTCACCTTTTTCCTCGTCCAAATTGATCGGGGGCTTAATCCGACTCTTCTTCATAGAAACCTCCATGCTGTCCTCACTCCCCCGTCTTCTCCACTGGGGAGCTACCTTCACTCCCTAGAGCTTCCCTTTGGCCAATTACCAGTAACCTAGAGGTAAGTAAATGTCGGGGGTTGAAAACCATTTTCTTCTTCTTCTTTGGGGACTCCTCCAACACCTTTTTCCCTTTCGGACTCAAAGTGAAGGGGAGTTTGTTGGCAGTCGCATCGTCCTCGAGCAAATCCCTGTCACTCTTCCCTCACTTCCTTGCTCCCCCCCCACTTCACCATCCTTGCTTCCTTCCTCCTCTTCTGCCCTCTCCTTCTCCGTAGGCATTTGGACCACTGTGTCCTCTTTTTCCTTCTTATTATGTGCGGGAAAACTCAAAAGTATCCTGGTAGTCTACATAGCACTAGTAAAGATTGTTCAGATCATCATAATGTCAAAGCCAGTCTAGCTACTATGGACGGACCAAACCCAATATGATTTGTCCTTTGTTTCCACCATCCTAGCTCTGCTCAGCACAAGGGAAGACCCACAAGCCAGGTATATGTTCTAATCCCATATTCTCCATATTAGTGGGGCTCAGCCATGTACTCTAGGATGGTACGGTCGCTACTTCTACTACAGCCACTCTACAACCGTTTCCCTTATTTGTCCATCCTATTCTGGGCAATCGTGGCACTACTTCAGCCTTGCTTGCTCTTCCCAGGCAAGGGTTGCGCAGACGGTACAAGACGAGAACTCATTCCATCAATCTCCCACTAAGTGTTACAAGTTTATCTGAAATCATTCTTGATAAACCGTTTATACATAACTAAAACTTGTTGGTTAGTTATTTAACTTACAAATCCTTCCTTTTTATAAAATTATGATGAAATGGTTGGGATGCAGCAGGACTTGGACTCGAGAACTTTGATTATGATTCATGGTAAATCTTTTATAACTAAGCTTATTGGTACTTGCTCAATAGTAATTTTAAATTCTTCGAATCTTTATAACTAAGCCTATCAGAGAATATATCTTTAATATGTTCATTTTCCAGTGTGCAGTTGTAACATTGTACTTAAATTTACTGTATCTTGATGATCGTATTATCTTAGGGACCTTTGTTGTGGTAATGATCTTTATTCTATTCTACTTCATATGGCTACCCTAATGACACATATCTGCATATTCATATGGCTATCTTGGTACTCCTGCTCTTCAATCTTTTGCACCACATTCTTAGATAATTTCTCTGTTGAAACATGTTTGCAGTGGAGCATTCATGTTATGATGTAAGCTAACCTAGTTTAGGACTGGCATTTCCATATAATTTCAATTAGCAGAGTTTTTTTTTTTTTTTAAGTAGTACAATAAAAAGAGTTGAAATAAACTTCTAGTGAAAATATTGATTCGGAAGAAAAGGTACTTACTGAAGTGGTTAGAAAAAAAAAATCTCAATTATCGAACCATGTTAATAGTTCATGTACATCAACGGCTTGACCTCCGTTTTATTCAGTTGAATGAAATCAGAAAGGCGAACAGCAACTTGCCCGTGATTGGGAAGACCGGCCATGATTATAAGGAAGACCTCGATGCTGATGCCGAAGATGATGATGGAGATAACGTCGAAGAATCTGAAGGCGATGAGTTTGAGCAGGAGGCTAGTTAAATCTCTGAACTTGTCATTATCACTCCTGCAGAAACTCAATATAAGGTAACTTCAATGGCTTGAATGGGTCAACAAATTATTGAACTGTTTGAATGAATTTACATGAATCTATATGTTGGAATATTATCTAATATTTATGGTTGAACTATTAATACTACAAAAGCCACCCTCTTAGATGAGTGGAAGAAAAAATACGTCAAAAGAAGCTACAAAAGAAAAACTACAGATAAAAGTACAACAAGATCCTTGATCGATCTCATAAGATGTAATGAGAGACAATCTCATAGACACTGGCAGGGGTGGGCATTCCTTTGAACCGTAGGGTTACCCGCGGCTCAAACCATGGAGTGAGAAAGAGACACACATGGTCTCGACCGTGCTATCCTTCATAATAATTTTGTTTGTCGCACAAAAATACAATATGCTACTTGACGTGAACTCCACGTCATCTCTTGTTTGTCCCTGCACTATTGAGTTTAGGGGACATTTAGTTCGTTGTTATCTTGGTGTTATATTATGTAATATAGATGTCATCTTTTGATTAATAATTTTATAATCTTATAGAAGATTATTTATAGATATCACAAACAATTACTTTTTGTAGATAACATAACATAACGTCAAAATAACATTGAACCAAATGTCCCCTTAGAGCAATTATAGTTGCATGTGAAGATATAATAGCCATCCAATTTATTTAAGATGATCAAAGTCATTCATTATCTAGTCATGTTTGTTCATCAAACATTTCAAGATAATTGGTCTACGGGAGGTGTTTTCGAAAAAATCAAGTGTAAGAGCCAGATCTTCTAGTCTCTCTCTCTCTCTCTCCTCTATCTTTTTCACTTGACAAAGGTATTTGGCGGGAGAGTTGCACTCGAAGGTGATTCCGTGAGCGTGGTGACATCCAAAGAGGCGTTGCCATCATTGAATGCAGCTGCATGTAGAAATTTCTTTGAAACTCGCAATGTATTATACCTTGTAAAAATTATAACATAGGCCCTGTTTATTTTGAAGTTAAAAATTAACCTGATTTAATTTTAATCTAGCATATCATATCACACATAAAATTTAATATTAAAAATTAATTTTATTTCACATCCTACACACATTACTAAAATAATAACTAACCTATATCATATCTCTCACATATTCCAATATAATAACTAACTTTATATTATGTCTCTCACATATCTCAACATAATAATTAATTTTATTTCACATCATTAATGTTTATTTTTTTAAAAAATATTGTGATATCTCTAACTCAACTTTTGCCTCGTTTGGTTTGAGGCGAGATTTTTACCCAACACAAATTTTAACTATAAAAATCAATTTTATTTCACATTCAATACAAATATGAATATTAAAATTTGAAGTGTTTCACATTTTATACACTTTTTAATAGTAAAATAAATTTCTTTTTTATTAAATTTAAAAAATAAAATAATTTTTTTTCATAATTAAAAAAAAAGTTCGAACTAAACGAATGTAAATCAAGTAGTTTATGGCACATGCTGCTTGGCCCATTTCTAAGCATTAGAGTTTCTCCTCACTAGTTGATTTTTCATATTATGTTATATTATCTTTTTTTTTTAATACAAGAAATTATGTTATATTATTTTGTACAAGATTGTCCTTATGAAAAGGAATTATGATTTTGACAGTTGGATATTTGAAAAAAAATCCTATGGTCCCCATACTCTTAACGTGTCGTGTGGCAGTAGGATATTTGATACGAAAAAATGTACACTACAAACGAGCTAAAAATTATTGGGTTTGGCCGATGTAATAACTCATCAGTTTGGCGTCCAATCCCAGTAGACATGTGGGTCCTGCAAGCCGCACCATGCGTGTGATGGTCGTTATCTAGATGTGATGTATATTTTTTATTTTATGTAGGATTTTTTTTAATAAACATTTGATTTTATATGTGTATTTTATTTGATTTTTGTATGTATAAAAGTAAAACATATTCATAAAAAAATCAGAAAAAGATTATAGAGTAAATGGTCATAACAATAATGATATTTTGTATGAATTTTTTTTGGGTTTTGTATGATCATTTTTTGTTTTCATAAATGTATATATATTTTTTTTAAACAAAGTCAAATAAGATGAAAAATATCTATACAAAAAAATTACATAAATCAGTGAGAAAACAACGTAAAATAATGCTTTCTCGCATTGAGAGTGGGTGTCGAATAATTGAGTTGAGTAGTTATGGCGTCTGAACTTAATAATTTTTTGTAAAGTTTTGTGCTCGAGAAAAACCTTTGAGGTTTGTGCACTCTTGACATGATATGCTGATTATTCTAAGGAACTAATTCGAAATATACGATAGTATTAGTCTACTAGACAAAGAAGAAGGATCAAGGGACTAAAAAGATAGTTTGCGGTGAGCTTTTTGTACCAAAATTTCCAATAACTAACTGGTAATCCAGTCGAGTTTGTCCAGCTTGACATCTTTTTTAAGAAAAATACATAGTATTTTTATTAATTGATTAATAAATTAATCAATTATAATTTAATCGCACAGAATTACGAATATAACCACTAGCCTGACAAATGCAAAATCACAAGTTTTGCGTGGTCCAAAACGCATAAATCCTCCTCTCATTTAAGTGTGTTAATATGGACTAAAAATCGGTTGAAAATTGAATTGATTTTAGATTTAATCGAAATCGAGTCGATCTAAACGTGCAGACTAACAAGCCAGAAGTTCAGTTCGGTAATGATTTCGAGCCGATTTTGAGCCAGGGTAGGCTCAGTTGGATCTAATTAGAAATCGGCTCGAATTAAAATGCATTTTATATTATAATACATATATATAATATAGATATATAATATATATTATAAACCGTGTCGATCTCAAGCCGGATCAAGTCAAGCTTACCCGGCTCGAGATTGACTCAAAAAAAAATTGAGATTCGACTCGAAAACAAATCGAAATCGGCTCAAAATCGATTGGAATCGACTCGAGCCGGCTCGAAGTCGAACTCAATAAACTTCGAGCCAATTTCTAATCGATCAAAATGTGATCGATTCGATTTCAGGTCGGTATTAGCTCGGCTCGAAATCGAATCTATAACAGCCCTACTCTCATTATCCAAATTTTCCCGAAGGCCGCGGACCACATTCCTCTAGAGATTCCTTCCCTTCTGTGATTCCTCGCATTCCTTCAGTATCGCCCCACCTCAGGTTCAGTGCCTACGTGGCCCACTTGGTGTAATGGGCCGGGCCCACCTCGAAATGATGCCGGGCCCGCAAACTCACTTCATGTCACCGCTGCACCAAAAGCATTTTGAATACGTCTCTGCGCGACGGCCAGATGGGCTCCGCTCGCACGCACGGCTGGCTTTACTTGGGCCCGCATGGGGTCCACGTGGCAGCACGCCAAGCTTCGATCAACGCAGGGGAAAACAAACGTTGATCTTTGATTTTTCGTTGCTTTCATTGTGTATATAAAAAACGTTCATTTTGATAGCATATATGTAACAATTTTAGTTACTGAGAGCACAAATTTTTGACAATAATTCAGTTGCATAATGACTTTGTTTACACCTGGGTTCAATGTTGAATCTCAGCTGTACACATCGCACCTACCTATCATCGTGCAAAGTATTTACTTCATCGGCTACGATATTTGACTAATCATATTTGTTAAGACGAGAAACAATCAGATTTTTTACGTGGAAAACCGGTTAGGCGGAAAAAACACGACTCCTTTCGAGGAGGCTTCAAAAATTACTAGAATCACTCTTTTCTTACGTTACAGTAAGCTCAGTGGATTTCTTGGATTCAGCCCCCCTAAAAGCTGTTACAATGAGGTATATATACCCTGGTCTACTCTGTAGAGTCATTTCAGCAGAATGGACTTTAGCTTTAGTGACGGCCCATCAATGCCCGCAGAGAGGGGGGGCCAGTCCCTGGCCTTCGCTGTACAATGTACGGATGCTATGGTCTGATGGCGGGAGAGCCCATACCTCTTGAAAGCAGGATGGTCCTCAACGCTTTGGCAAACACCGGTCAGTTCTGGTCCCTGCTTTTCGTGTCGGGCTCTTCGACGTCTGCTGTTCGGGTTGGTACTTCTCATGTTCGGAGCGAAGAAGCTCGTGCCGTCGATGCGACGTAAGTTTCCACGTGGGCGGTCCAGATGATGGTGGGTGGATCCAGATGCAACATGTCCCCCCGATAGTCGTGAAGCGTATTGATGCGTGTGCCCGATTGCCACGTGGGCCTGAGGAGTCTATAAATACTTGTGGAGCGTCGGACGGGTCTCCTGTTGATCCCAGGAGAACTGGTGCGGCGATGGCTATGTTCTCAGGCGTTGCTGGGTTCGTTCGTGATGAACTTCCTGAGGCTGGAGGTCCTGCTAAATCGAATCAGGAGGGTGCAAGACGACCGTTTGTTCGCGAGGAGGCTCCGAAGAAACCGAGAATCCGCCTTTCCAATGCAAGGGAGGGTGCGCGTGCGGCGTCTAGATCCTTTCAAGGCGACACTCGAGCGGCCCCTCCTGTGGAGAACGCCATCATTGTGGCTGACGACGAAGTGCAGCCAAGAAAAGAGGACGCGGAGAATCAGCCTTCCGCTCTGCCTACGGGGGTCCAGGATGCGCCGCTGCGGGAGCGAAGTACTTTGACCCCCGTCTCTTCCCCTTCGGGCCCTTCTGTTGGTCCGGAGACTTCGTCAGGGGGCGGTCAGAGAGGGCCTGGCTCTGGCAGTTCGAGCGCGCAATACTTTGCGCGCAGCATCTGTTCGCACCTTGACCAGGTCGAAAGGCGGTTAGCCAGCAGGGGTCAAGCGGCAGCCCTTGAGCAGAAGATGGAGGAAGCACTTTCCCTTCTTCGCCATCTGAGGCGGAGAAGACGATCATGGACCTGGAGTCGAAGTGAGCTCGCTTCGAGGGCGACTTGAAGACGGCGGTCGCCGAAATTGAGGGGCTGAAGAAGGAGAGGGCTGCGCTGATGTCCCGAGTCGAAGAACTGGAGGAGGAGAACCGCCGCCGAAAAGAGTTTGCGCGGGCGGTTCGGGGTCTACTCGCAGAATCGAAGTTCGGGCTCTCTCCTTAGAGGGCCGAGGAAGAAGTCTTTATATTTTTTTTTTTTTGACGAAATGTAAAAGAAATATCTTAATGGGATGTTCGTGATATGTGTCTTGTTTATTTTTTTTTTGTGACTGCTGGGAAAAACAAGGTGAGGTTCGTGCGCTAGGCTGGTTTGAACTTAGGATTAGGCAGTCTAGGGGTCGCCCTCGGGGATTGGAACCATCGGGGCTCAGGACTATAAGAAGGGTGACGGGCCGTCCGTGGCTCTCTACCACTCATTTTCCTGAGTTTCAAGATGGTTAAGAAATCGCGCAGCAGAGCGAAGGACATGTGGAGCGATTACCATGCTCTTCGGGGTGAGTTCTGTGTCCTCCCTCCACACACTTTCGAGACGGAGGTGCTGCAGGTGTGGGGGAGGGACCCGAATGTTGGGCTGGAGTATCCGTCAGAGGGAGTAAGGTTCATGATCTTGCCGAAAGGAAAGATAGCTGTATGCCTCCACCACCTGCGCGGCGGGCTGTTCCTCCCCTTCCAGCCGGAGTGCGTGAACATCTTCAATCACTTCGGCATCGTCCCCATGCAGCTCCCGCCGAACGCTGTTACTATGATCTACTGCCTCATCAAGGAGCTGCGGCGCCGGCAGATCCCTTGGGATATTGATATCTTCAAGGCGGTCTTTAGGTGGGAGGCAAACCCTCGCCTGCATGGGTGCTTCGTCTTGAAGGGGAGGTACTTCCAGGTGTTTAAGGTTAGGGACACAGGTTTTACTGATTGGTACAAGAGGTTTTTCTTCGTCGAGCCCTGCGGAGTAAGTTTTGTCGTACCACGAAGGGTAGGTGAGGCGAGATTTTTGGGAGGGAATTGGTTTTGAGGACCCACGTTTTCGGGAAGTGGACGAAATTAGAAAATGTGTGCATGATGCAGAGGACTACTTGCGCGAGCTCGAGGTCGACGTGCGGGTTTATACAGGTGGGTTTTGGCGGTTGCCTCCTTTTTTCTTTTTTTTTGGTCCTGACTTTGTGTCTGCGTTGTTTGCAGGTCAACCAGAGCTCGATCTGGGATGGTTCCGACTTCGACAGATAGGGAACAAAAGGGTTCCCCACGATCGACCGGGGCCTTCTCGTCTTCTGGCGAAGAGGAGGCGTGCCGTATCTGGGGCATTGGCGGAGGGAGCTTCTTCAGCTGCGCCTCTTGCTTTCGAGGGTGGCGCTGATGACCTGGCATACATTGATGATGTGCAGGTTAGTGACGATCCCGAAGAGCCGTGTGGGAGGCGTGAAGATGGGACTGGTTCTGGAGCCGAAGGGCCGGATTCTGCTGGTCCGAGTGTTGAGGAGTCCGAGGACGGTGTTCGGGGTGAAACTCCAAGTGTTGTTCCCGAAGGGAGGCCGGACTCGGTGACCAGACTTGGCGCTCGGGCCGCCAATATGTTGGACGTGGTGAGGCGTCAAGTGGAGCAACTCACCAAGGAAGCCATGGCTCAGGAGAGAAAGGCGAAGGAGAATGGACTTCTGTATTTCGAGTCGGAGCGTCAGCGTCACCTAGCCGAAAAGCATCTTCGTTCGGCGATGCGAGGTCTGGAGGAGTCCAGTCGCCGGGAAGCCGAACTTCAGAAGCTTTTGGAGGAGACATTTGATCAATCTGAGCAGATCCGCAAGGAAGGGGTCGTCGAATTCCGCCAGTCTCTTGAGTTTAAGGCGCTTATTAAGGAGGCGTTGGAGAGTTCGGTGAACATGCTCGGCTCCGCTCTCCTCGATCGGGGACTGGTGAATAGCGAGGATCTCGAGGGGCTGGATATGAACGAGTGTATTCTTTCGGAAAGCCGTTCATACCAGTGTCCTTTCTTCAAGATGTCGGCAGAGAGGATGGGCAGATGTTTGCCTTTGTTTCGAATATGAAGGTAGCTATCCCTCCTACTGAAGCCGAAATGGCGGGAGCTGAGGGAGCCGCCGGGGGGGTTCCAGCTCCGGAGGAGGAACCAACTTCTCGTGGAGAGGGGACTTCAGAAGGGCCCTTGGTTGTTTCTCCTTTGCGCTCGCGGGATCCGATGCAAGATGTGCCGCAAACTCCTGGTGCTGATTTAGTGGATTCTGACTCCGAGGGATAGTGATGTAAAAAAAATTTTGTTAAGGCATATTTTGTAATGCAAAGTTTTCGGTTTTGTTTTCATTTTGCATTTTATTGTTTTTGGTTTGATTGCCTGGGACTTTGAGAAAAGGAGTGCCCTTGACTGCCAGTCTCTTTGGCGCTAAGTTTAGGATTTTAGGCCTGGGACTTCGAGAAGGGGAGTGCCCTTGACTGCCAGTCGCCTTGGCGCTAAGTTTAGGATTTTAGGCTTGGGATTTCGAGAAGGGGAGTGCCCTTGACTGCCAGTCGCCGAAAGACTTGTCTTCATAAAACAATGTGAATTACAAGTGCTTTATGAATAAAATCTCCTGATGTCGTTGCCGCTCCAAGTCCTTGGCAGGAGAGTCCCGTCATGCTTTGATAGTTTGTAGGTGTTGGGGCCGAGCACATTGCGGATGATGAAAGGGCCTTCCCAGTTAGAGCTGAGTTTGCCTGATGTCATATCTCGGCCAGCGATATTTTTTAATTTCAAGACCAGGTCGTCTTGTCGGAATGGTCTCCTGTGGACGTGCTTGTTGTAGTACTTTTTGATCCTTCGTTTGTGTTCTGCTTGTCGAAAAGCTGTCAGTTCCCTGTCTTCTTCGAGGAGGTCAAGCTCGAGTCTCCTCGCATCCTCATTTTGTTTTTGCCACAGAGGAAGAGCGGGTGGGTCGAAGCTGCTGGCGTGTTCGACTCGGGGGGAGTAGATGTCTAGCTCAACTGGGATGAGAGCTTCTCCCCCGAAAACAAGCGAGAAAGGCGTTTGACCCGTTGCTGCTGTTGGCGTACAGTTGAGTCCCCAGATGGCCGCCGGGAGCTCGGCTGCCCAAGACGAGCCAATCTTGTCAATCCGTTTTCTTAGGGTGTTGAGGAAATTTTTGTTTGACGCCTCTGCCTGGCCATTTGATTGCGGGTGTCGAACTGATGCGAAGCTCAGGTTGATACCGTTTTCGGAGCATAGATTTCGGACGGCTCGGCTGGTGAAGGTGGTTCCGTTGTCGCAGATTAGGGAGAGGGGGACGCCGAACCTGCATACGAGCTGTGTCCATATGAAGTTTCTGACACTCGCGCCCGTTGGCTATGCCATGGCCTTTGCTTCGACCCATTTCGAAAATTAGTCCGTTGCCAGTAATACGTGGCGCAGGTTCTTTCCGGACTTCGGGAATGGTCCCAAGAAGTCGAGGCCCCACATCGAAAAAGGCCAACAGTTGGTTATGGGGTGCAGCGGGGCCGCCGGTTGCCTAGGAATGTTCGAGTAGATCTGGCATTGGGGGCACTTCTGGCTGAATTCCCTGGCGTCCCTCTGGAGGTTTGGCCAGTAATATCCTTGGAGTAGGACTTGTAGGGCGAGGTTGCGACCCGCGGCGTGGGTTCCGCAATCTCCGGCGTTGATCTGTTCGAGTATGGTTCTCGAGTCCTCTTCGCGGATGCATTTGGCCAGGGGTGAAGAATAGCATCTCCTAAACAATTGACCGTAGGATATGGTATACCTGGCGGCTCTTACTCGGAGCCTGCGAGCCTTATGTCTGTCGTTTGGGAGCTCGCCCGTCTGGAGGTAATGTTGTATATCATCCATCCAGCTTCCGGGGCTGGAATTGATGTTGAAGACCTCAGGGTCTTCGAATGCGAGGAAGAGGATGTTCATTGCGCTGGCCCTTTCTTCTTTGGCGAGCTCGTCCGCCAGCGAATTCATCTCGCGGGGAATGTTGAACAGGGAAGCCTGAGCGAAATGTTGGAGGAGAGTTTTGGCAAGCTAGGAGTATCTCTTGAGCACTTTGTCCTTTGTCTGGTAGGATTCTGTTAGCTGGTTCACCATAAGCTTGGAGTCGCTGTAGACATGGAGGTGTCGCGCTCCGAGTCCCTTGGCGAACTTGAGTCCAGCAATGAGGGCCTCGTATTCGGCCTAATTATTTGTAACGGGAAAGTGTATCTTCCCTGATCTCTGAAGTCGAATTCCCCAGGGGCTGGTGAGGACGACGTTGATTCCTTGGATGCGCTCGCCGGAGGCCCAGTCCACGTGGAGGATCCAAGGCTGTGGTTTTTCAGGAAGTTCGGGCTGTTTGACTGTTGTCAGTTCGGGGACGAAGTCGGCTAGCGCCTGGCTCTTCGTGGCTGTCCTTGGGAGGAAGTCGATGTCAAACTCAGAGAACTCCACTGCCCACTTTTGCAACCTTCTGGAGATTTCGGGGGAGTGGAGTATTCTCCGGAGGGCTCGACGAGGAATGGTCTGACGGCAAGAGAGCCCATACCTCTTGAAAGCAGAATGGTCCTCAACGCTTTGTCAGGCACGGTCAGTTCTGGTCCCTGCTTTTCGTGTCAGGCTCTTCGACGTCTGTTGTTCGGGCTGATACTTCTCATGTTCGGAGCAGAGAAGCTCGTGCCGTCGATGCCACGTAAGTTTCCACGTGGGCGGTCCAGATGATGGTGCGTGGATCCAGATGCAACAATATTTATCTTCACTTTTACAAAAAATATTAAACCACTGAAGGTAATGTATTGCTCTCTGCCAATTAGAATTTTTTTCTTCCGTCTGTTTTTCTTTATTTAGCTGTTGCGATTTATGCGCCGTGCAATTTTAATTTTTTTTTTTATTCCCTGCAATTTAAGTTTTTTTTATTATAATGATTGAGAACAATCTGGCTTCAATTTTATTTTCGATGCAAGTGTTATCCAAATAATTATGAGATTTACTTGTATTAAAATAAAACTTTTTATATGATACAAAAGAGTATATTTTCAAAATTTATTTTTTATAAAAAATCCATACATATAAAAATAATAATAAAAAAAAGCAATAAAATACTAAAAATAATATGGTTCCGCTATGAATCAACTTTCTTTTACGGAGAGGAAAGTTTAAATATCTATTTTTAGTTAAAAAAAAAACAATACTGTTCATCCATTGTTCAAGACTTTTGGTTTTTGCAAAATAAAATATCATGATAACCAATAAAAAGTGTTTTAATTTTTTCAAATGAATGATTTGAACACCTATGAATTTTAACAAGATAGAGAGTGATATAGATCTAATCAGAATAATTGATTGAAAGTTCTAATTTTCTTTTATTTTCTTTTTTTTTTTTGAAATTTTTTTCAATTCAATAAAATTCTATTGAATAAGAAATATAAAAACTTTTTACAAGTAGATTTTTTGAAATTATTTCATCAATAGCCAGTAAATCAAATTTTGACACTGCAACATTAATTCACTATAATTATAAATCAATAATAAAATAATTTAAGATAGGAGACAAAATTCACATGGATACAGTAAATCTCGCGTAAGCTGCTTTAATCATATTTATCTTTATAATAAATCGATTTAAAGTTTAATATTTAAAATTAAGATATAATTTTATTCAACATAATATTAACAATTTAATTCCATATTATTACATTAAATAATAGCTTAACTCAATATTATTATAATATTATTTAAAATAATTGATAATTTAATTTGCTCACATGTTTAAATAGTAATTAAAAAATTAAAAGATTCACCTAAAATGAAAGCTAAAGGCCTACAACATTGAGTGATACTTAAATATCACTATAACTGCAAAACAGGGAGGTAATCTTTTAATATAATAAATTTGCAAGAAATTTAAATATTATGAGATCACTAACCTAAATGACAATTAGATGTTTTGCATTCAGATTGTAATAAATTTTCTATAGAAAAACTTTTTAGCAAAAAAAAAAAAGTTCAAAATATTGTAAGATCATCACTAAGTCTAAATCATGAACAAAATGCATTCATCTAAAGTAAAACATTTTAATTTTTTCAAGTAGTATAATCATATGCAAAAACAGATAGATTATAAGAAATTATTTATTAATTAGATAAAATGAAAATAAAATAAAACCTATTATTTTCTTGGGCCGCAAGAATCGCCAACATAAGCAAAATCCAGCAGCCGGAAATGCTATATACAGTAGAGAAGTCTTAAAAAAAAAAACTAGAAAAAATAATTGAAAATTTACTTATAAATCAATTTTAAAAATAAAATTCACAGATGATCAGACTATTTTTTTCTAAAAGTGATATATAAAAAAAAAACTCAAAATATTTTTTGACCTGCAATTATTTGTGTGTGTGTATATATATATATATAGATTTATATAAAAGAGGAAATAGTTTATATTCTGTTCGTATGAGGCTTAATCAAAAACAAAAGCCTCGACTTTATCCATTCCCGCACCACTCCTTGGATGATATTTAACCTGCGAATTTATTTAAAAATAAATCAGTAAAGAATAAAGATGAACAAAATTTATGCATAAATTATTTCACAAACAATGAATACTCATCATTAGAACAACAAATTTCTGAATAAAATTGAAAAATGATGGAGAACGGGTCGCCAGAGGGCCGAGGGGCGCAACGAGAGTGCAACGAACGGAATCGAGATGGGGTACTGAAGGCATGGAGTTCATCGATGTAATCTTGGAAGTTCACGAAGAGGAAAATTTTGAACTAGGAATTGCGCGATGGAATAGTTTTTGCTACCGAGATTTGAATTTTGAAATTTTTTTGTTCGTTGGATTGAGTTCTTGATGCGGATTGTTCTTTTGGGTTCATATTCGATTAAATATATATTTATATTAAGGTACAAGATTCATATTACAGTACAGTCTGTTCATATCTGCATCCTTGGTTCCAGTTCTTTACCTCGAATCCATTCATCCTTCAGCCAGTTTGTCTTTCGGACTTGTCAGATTATTGCCAGTGGTTGCCGTGGTGAACAAGGCACTGCGGCGGCGCAGCTGAGCTCCCGTGGCCATAACCGCCGTGGAAGCGGAAATCGCCGCCTGATCGACCGGATCGGACGGGATACCTAGTTTTCTGGTGGAGTGGATGCTGGAAAGGGGCTTTTCCCCACGCCGCCGCTGCGGCCGCCGCCATCACCGCACGAGAGATTGTGCCTGCCGGAGTGATGGATTTAGGAGATTTCATCGGCGAGGGGTGGAGGAAGGCACGGATCTTGAGTGGGGACTGCCGATCCCGGCTGGCGAGATCGTACTCCTCGATCAGATTGGCGAGATCTTCATCAGAAGTGACGGAGACAAGAGCGTCGAGATCCTCCGTCGGGAGCTGGCACCTCAGATTCACCGTCTCCCACCCGCACATCTCCCCCAGCTTCGCCTGCAGATCTGCCCCCAAGAAAAAGTAAAACTCTGCCGGAATCACTTAAAAAAAAAAATTGTTCTCCTTCCTGCCTAGGTTTATGACAACAAGAACAATCAGATCTACAAATTCGGGACGTCGACAGACCTGAAAAGGTGGCGGATCGATCGATCGACAGGACGCGGGTCTCGCCGCCCATGTAACGAAGCCTGCCGTCAGGGTAACGGGGTAGGATGCGGCCACCATAGCTGCAGAGGAACTTGACGACGGTGCAGGCCTTGACGGGTATGTCGTCGAACGAACCGAATGAAGCGCAGGAGGATGACGATGAAGACGACGTTCCCACCATGCTGCCACTCGGACCTCCTCCGGCTCGCCGGCGCTGCGCCTCTTGATCACTAGCTCAGTTAGGACTGGAAAACAGCCAAATAGGAGGGAAGCTGAAGACCACAGCAGAAGAAGGGTGGAGAGATCTGCTCTAGCCGCAGCTTCAAGCCCTTCCATGGCCGCCCTCACCTCCGATTTATAGCAAGTATGCTGGACTGATAATAGCTCATTTGTAAATTAATTCATTATATTCTAATATTTATTTTGAGTTAAATTATATTAAGGTCCTTGAGATTAAGCAGTTCATTCAAAAACATCCCTGGTTTAGAATTATCACAATTGTTTTACATTAGTGACTAATGCCGCTTAATCATCGCATAAGTGCCCTTATATTAACTATTCGGGCTCGTTTGGTTCAAATTCTTATTTTATTCTAACACAAATTTTAACTGTAAAAAAATTAAGATTAATTTTATTTCATATTTTACATATTTTTAATATTAATAATTTTTTTATTATTAAATTTATAAGATAAAATATTTTTTTAAAAATAAAATTCAATCCTAGAATTAAACAAGGTCCTCAAAGTAATCATATCTTTATATAAATTTTTTAGGTAGATTTCAGCAATTTACATAAGGTCGGAAAAAACAGAGGGACCCAGATGAAATCAGCCATTATTTTACTTTAATTTTCGCATAAATTTCATATACGTTTTTTGAAAAAAATCGGAAATTTGCACCCACGTTCCCACCCAACAGTACGTGGCTCAGCTGAGCCGGCAGCAATGCGGTGAGATTCCAAATTCTTGCGAGTCTGGAACTCTCCTCCGGGCTTAGTCATTTAAAATTTTAATTTTTAACTGATAATTTTTCATTTAAAGCAAAAAGTTTAGCCAGATGCCGACAAAAAGAATTAGCTTTACAGGTGTATGCGGATGGAGCCTGACCCGGTCAGCCGGGTTTGTGGAAACATCGGTTTCACCACAATTTGGTTATTTTTTAATTTCAGAAATTATATATTCCACAAGATTTTTTTAAAAATTATACATTCCAAGTAATAAATGTAGTTAAGCACGTTAATTTTGCTCGAAAATAAAAAATCGCTCAAAAATTAAATTAAATTTAATCGAATTTAATTCAATCTGAATGAGCCAACTAATGAGTCATTTTTTACCTAAAAATTTTATCAATTCAATCTTGAGCCAACATAAAACCGAATCGAGATAACTCAAAATTAAATCTATTAAAAAAATAAAAAATATTATATATATATATATATATTTATATATGTAACTAGATTTAGGGTGTATTTTTTTTCAGTAGTCTAATAGAAGGCTTCATTAGACTTTCGTTCGAATTTTTTCTATAATCATTTAAATTATATTTATTGTAAATTATTTTTTTATTTTTATCTTTAAATAATAAATCAGAGTGAATAGCCATAGTTTAAGTTGATTGAATAAATAAATATGTTTATATATAATATTTGGATAAAAAATTAAAAAATTAATTGAAAGTCGGAATGATTTTATTTAAGATCGAGCTTGAATCGATAACAAATGAGCCAGACCCAGCTTGATTTGAGATTAAATCAAACTCTCCTCGTTCATCCTCTAGATCGAATCGAAAACTTTTAATTTAATCTTGAGACGAGATCGAATTATTAATAGCCCTAAATGTAGTTTAAGGAGTCATACGCGCACCCCGTTTGGTTAGATTATAAGAAATAATTTAATACAATTTTTTGATTTTTTTTTAAATTATATATGAAATAAAATAAAGTTATGAAAAAAAAATATTTGAAGTAAAATTACTTAATTTATTAAAAAATTTATTGAATGGGAAATAAAATAATTATTTAATATTAAATTTTTTATAGAACAAAATATTAAATAATTTTTGTTATAGTAGTTTTAGCCATGATTTTGTTTTCCTCGAACCAAACAGTGCCTACGAGTTTAGCCCACTAGCCATTTTGCCACCTTATTATTCGATGCTTATTGACTCATCGATGAGATTAAATAGACTATTATTAATACTTTATCATTTAGTTCATTGACAGCCTAAGAAAAAATGTAGAATAATATTAGACAGTCACTGAGGGCCTATTTATTTGTAAGATTTAATTTAAAAAAATTAAAGTTAAATTTAGATAAAAAAAAAATTTATTTAGAGTTATAAATAATGTAAAATAAAGTTAATTATTATATTAAAATATATAAAGAATGTGATATAAAATTAGTCATTACGTTCAAATATGTGAAAAATGTGATATAAATTAGTCATTATTTTAGTAATGTAGGTAAGATGTGAAATAAAGTTAATTTTTAATATTAAATTTTATTTGTGGTGTGATATGTCTGGTTAAAATAATTTATACAAATTAAATGAAAATATCATTAGAACTAAATTAAGTTAAAATCTTATTACATATTACAAAATCGATGAATGCGTACATAACATGTCACAAATATAATACCAAATTCTAAATTAGTTCAATTATCACATCATTGGCTGAACTGATACACTTTAAATAAAATTAAATCGATCAAATTTAATTCAAGACGAAAAAATTTGTATCGTCTTCAACAACATAGCTACAGAATCGTAAAAAAGAGCAAGATGATGTAACGTCTTTCTTCTAAGTTCGAAATGCAAGAATGGAAAATCCGACAGGATGGTGCTAAATTTTTTCCTTTTTATTTCTTTAAATAAGAACTTATCAAAATTTGAATTATGTATTCATTTAGCTTAATAAACTTAACTCAAACTCGATAAAAAAAAATAATTTTTTTGAATAAAATAAATAAATTATCTATACTATATAAAAGTGGAACTTAAGCAGGAGAAAAAATTAGTTGTCGTTTACGCGGCAGCAGAAGAAAAAATAAGTTGTCGTTCCTGCCGCGTTGTCGTTTCTGCTATTTTGTTGTTTCAGCTGCGTCGCTTCCTTCTTTGCCATTGCGTGTTTCAACCGCACAGTCGCCAATGCTGCGGCTCTATCTACCCTATCATGCAACATGCCGCGTGTTATCGCCGCTTATCCTTCTGGCTCTTCTTCGAGAAAACGTGCCGACCTAGATGTCTCCGTCTCCGCCCAACAATTTTTTTAATCATTCTAAACAAATTATAATATAAAAAATATTATTTTACTTTACATACTCAATAATTTTTAATAAAAATATATACTTTATTTTACATCTTAGATCAAAATATTCGAATCGAGTATTTTAGTCTAGGATGTAAAAAATAAAGTTAATTTTCTTATTGAACGAAACTCGCTCGGAACTCGTTCGATTTTTGAATCAACTCGAAATTGATTTAAAAATTTTGAATCGAATCATGAGCTAAGAACTTTTACTTGAAGTTCATTTCGAGCCAATTTCGAGTTGGCCCTAGCTCGCTCGAAATATGATTCGATTTGACTCGAAATTATATGTGTAACATAAGTAATATTGATATATAATATAAATATATATATATATATATATATATAAAATGACATTAGATATAATTTAGCTAGTAGTTTCGTCTGTTCGTCTGTACGTCAATTACGCTCGCTGCTCTTTAATAACTTATGGTAGCTGCATACATATAAGCTCTTTACCTTGATGCTGCTTTTGCTCTATTACTACCGTATGGACAATAAAATATTTTGTTGATGGAGATCTCTATTTTTTTGTTGCAGAAGTTGCAAGAAATATATGGTCGAATTTTGAGAGACTTGATCTGTACTTTTAGTTCATATATGCTTGTCTGGATGAATTTATATAGTATTAAAGAACAATAATAGATATTTTGATAATAAAACTAATACAAATTCAAAATTATCATAGTATGTGCAGCTTCCTTCTTGCATTTGTTCAGTAGAAAATTAAGTGATGTGTGTTGGACATGTGTATTTTTTAAAAATGAAGGTCTTTTGGTGATGCTTGTATTTTATCGTCTTGCAAATTGAATTTCAACAATATTTTTTGCTGACCTAAGTCATTAATAAAAAGAAAAATAACTATTTACATGTAATAAATTATAAATATTGTAGATCTGAGTTTTATAAATTAATACCAGTCTTTGAGTACTCGAGTTCTTTCGGTATCAGGGTTGATGTAAATAGTAGTTGATGATGTTATTGATTGAGATAATTTTTAGAACTTGTAAAGAATAAAATTCGGATTATGAAAAAATAGTATATGATAAATATTTAAAAATTTTTACAAATTTACCTTGATAAAATAAATAAATAATTTTTTTTTGAATAAAATAAATAAATTATTTAGAATAAAAGCTGTGGTGGAATAAGGGAATCATGCTGCAAATCCGGTCGCATGGCCACGGCTCTTCCACCACACGCTATCTTCCAGCATTATTACACAAAACTCTATCAAAAATAATATTATTACATAAATATCCTAGATTCTTCACAATGAATCTTCTCTTTTATATCTTTTTATTTTCTTTACTTTTTTATTTTATTTCATAAATTAAATAACTAGTCGCCAATTAATTGCAAAAACATTAGGATGCCGAAATCCGGATACCTCGGTAGCCGGTAACATGGAGCGTGCAGGAAGGACGCGTGGCAGCGCGGCGAAAGTGCATGTGCGCCGAAGTCGGCGCGGAGTCGAGCGGGCTTTTGCGTTAGCCGGCTGGCCTGCTGGCAATTTGTACCCGTACCCGATTAACCCGCCCCGACCCACCCCTAATGGGACGGGTATGGGTACTCAAATTTTACCCACAACACCCGCCCCGCCCCCGCCCCATTATGAAATGGGGCGGGTTCGGGTATGAATCATCTAGACCCGCCCCGCCCTGTACCCGATTTAATAAACTTAAATCTGAAAATGATTTCACTCAATGTGGTTCGTAGAATGCATAAATTCCATGAGATGTGGTCTTGTAAAAGAAAGTGTTTTTTGCCTTCACATGTTCCACCATACCTCACCTTGCCCATCTATTGTGTCATTCTCACCTGTTGATATAAAAATTGCTGCATAATGATAACTATTAAACAGTCAGTTAACTTGATTACTAATAACAAAAAAAAAAAATTTTTGTAAATTTGTATTCGAAGTTTTTTCATGAACTGAATTTGAGAATATCCTAAATAAAAATTCAAGTTTATATTGAAAACCACTTTCAAATTTTAAACGAAAAATTAAGAAAAGTGAACGCATTTTTGTTAGTAGTAACCAGGCGAATCTTGGTTATCGAGGAAACGGGGCGGGGCGGGGCGGGTACGGGTTTATGAAAACTAGAAGCGGGACGGGGCGGGGCGGGGCGAAAATAGGTATGGGGCGGGTATGGGTAATGAATAATATATAGCGGGACGG
>JAEMOT010000387.1:167204-179060 GCA_019297695.1 Apostasia ramifera
AAATAAAATATAAGTAAAATATAAAATAAAGTTAATTTTAAATTTTAAAATTTATGTAGTATATGAATTATAATTAAATTTTAATATTAAAATTTATATGTAATATAAAAATAAATATAAAATATTTATGAAAATACTTTACCAGATGGGCTTAGACATTGGGCCGGTCTGGCCCAGTTAGGGAGGCAGATAAGAATTGCGTAGCGCAGGCGGGCCCACCGTGGCATCATCTTCCCAGAAAGATAAGGTTGGACTGATACGGAAATCAAGGTAGACCCAGAATTGCACCCACTTTAACTTGAAATTTGGAATTTTCTGAATTCCATCACCCACATGCTATCTCCTTTTTTTTTTATTTGATGAAAAATGGGGGGAAAAAAGAGTCGTACTCATTACGCATTAGTGCCAGTCATATTTTTTTTAATAATTTTACATAAATTTTAATATAAAATATATTATTTTATTTCACATATTTAATCATTTTTAATAAAAATATTAACTTTATTTCACATCTTAAATCAAAATACTAAAATTTAATAATAAAATAAAATTAATATTTTTATTAAAAATTATTTAGTATATAAAATAATATAATGTATTTTATATTAAAATTTATGTAAAATAATTAAAAAATTTATTTATTTATTATTATTATTATTATTATTTTTAAATTAGTACCATTTTGGTCCTGATTTTGGTCCCCGCATGATCAGATTTTTAAAAATTTATTGTACATAAAACAAACATTTGTTATCATTATTTTCTTCTTATTAAAATAAAACTCAAATATATAAAATATACATTTAGTTAATATACAAATACTTATATTAGTAAAAATAATAATTAGAAAATAAATTATTAAAAAGAGTACTGATCAATTATATAAAATAATAGTAAAACAAATTATGATGTCATTAGTAAAATTTAAGCAAGTAAATAAATTAAAAAAATATATTTTGTGGATTGCGTAATAGAAAAATTTATCTTGAAAAAAAAATTTATATAATAACAATAAGACTAATAATACTATAGTTGTTGAATGCTAACCAATAAAATAATAAGATGTAAATAATATAAGTATCAAAGAAATAAAAATATAAATGTAAATAAATTGAGGATAAATTCAAAGAGAATCAACCTAAATAATTTAGATACATAAATAATAGACCGATAAAAGCTCTAGCAAAAATAATTAGATTATTTAATCTTATCCGTATAAGACGAGAAAAAAAAACTAAAAAGTATAGCAGAAAAAAATAAGAAAATGATATTATATACTTTAAATTAAATAATAAATAATTATTTAATAGACTATAATACAAATAAAAAATTCATATAATAAATCTGATATAAAAAAAAGTACTTGTTATTATCATTGTTTTCTCTAATTCAAATTTTATTTAAATTTGTTATATATATTTTTTTATTTTTTTATTTACATATTCAATAATGTTACTTGTTATCCTAACTATATTTTTTAATGAAATATTAAAATTTATGATAATTATATGTATATTATTTGTCATCGAATTTGAGTTAAATTTTACTTAAATTTAGATTAAAAATGAAACAATTATTCTCATTTTTTCGATAGAGTAAATAAATTATGAAAATATTATGATATTGAATTTTTATAAATTTTCTTATATAATTCCTTCATCATCTCTCAAGTTTGTGTTTTTTATTTTTTTAAGATGTTATTTCATTCTCTTATAATTTTTCTAGTATTTTTTTCATCAATAATAATAAAAAAATAAATTGCAATTTTTCTAAAGTGTTATATTAAGTTCAAGTTTCCATGTTATTAACATTTTATCATTATTATTATGGTTGCTATTTATTTTTTATTTTTTATTATATCTTTTCAATTATTGTAGCGTTCAGATTTTCAGGTGGAGCCCACGTGGCTGACGTCAAGTAGTGGAAGTCTCGTCATAGCCATGTCAGCTTTGGTTAATTATTTTGTTAGTATCTGAATCTCTGTCTTTTAGCGTGACTTGAATTTTATTTAATTTTTTAAATTAAGTCATAAAATAAAATCAATTATAAGTTCAACTTTTTTTTTTTTTATAAAAATATAAGTTGAACTAAATCAATATATGTATATATATATATAACCGCTCCTCAAAACTAATATTAAAAAATTATATTATATATAGATATTTAAATTTTAATTATATTATAATATTTGAATATGTGAGACGATGCACTGGCGGTATCTAAAAAATAAACAAAAGCTAACTCTAAATCAACAGCTGCAGTAAAACAGAGGATGCAAGTGAGGAGGCAGTAAGGGTGTTAATATGAACCGAAGATCGAAAATCGATCAAAAATTGAATCGATTTTAGATTAAATTAAAATTGAATCGATCTAAATGAGCCGACTAAAAAGTCTCGGCTCGATCCAGCTCGAAATCAGCTCGAATTAAAATACATTTTATATTATAATACATATATATGTTATATAATATATATATTATATAAACTAAGCAGATCTCGAGCCGGATCGAGTTGAGCTTACCTGGCTTGAAATCGGCTAAAAAAAAATTGAGATTTAAGCTCGAAAAAGAATCGAAATCGGCTCGAAGTCGATTGGAATTGACTCGAGCAGGCTCGAAGTCGAACCCAATCGAGCTCGAGTCGATCGAAATGTGATCAATCCGATTTCGAGCCGGTATTAGCCTGGCCAAAAATCGAATCGGTAACAGCCCTAGGTGGCAGAGTGGATTTCTAAACCTAATAGTTTTAGAAATAAAAATAAATAGACGTGTTCCTCAATTGATTCAAAATCTCAGCTCCTGTTTGGTTCATGCCTAAGTTGGGCAAGACTATCTTTTTGAAAAAAATAAAATAATTTATATAATTCTCAATATATCAATTAATTTTATTTAATATTCTTACAATTAATTAATTTTATTTTTCATCATATATATATATATATATAATTATATTTCTTTATAAAAAATTAAAAAATCACTTGCCAAACATGGATTAATTAATTTCATAAAAGTATTTTTTATTTTTGGGTTACAATGACCAATGGATCAGACTCGATTGCAATTTTAGTGTTCATCTGGCCCAAGAGGTTCGAGCCCATTAATTCTTAAAAGGTAGGATCGGCCCATTTACTTGGTTAATTTTTAGATAAACTGTTAAAGTTTTTTAAATTATATTTTATATAATTAAGGAAAACATTTTATAACAAAAATTTAAATACAAATACAAATTTTAAAAGCATCTCGATCTTACATGCAGCTTAACAACTAAGTTGCAATTCCTTTTTGAATAGTTTCAAGAGCCAAATAACTAAGTCGCCCACAAGCTAACTTCCAGTTCAAAGGCGTTGCAGAGTCAGAAACGAAACAGTTTCAGGAGCCAAATAATTAAAATTGTCAAATACGAATAGCTTAAAAGTCAATACTATGAGCTTGACAAACTGTAAAATATTTTTTAACTTTACAAGCAGTAGCACGACGAGTAACCTCCCCATAGGAAGAATCATCCCAGATAGTAGCAGCAGTAGATATCAATGATGAAATACCAGTGATATCAAGATAGAAGTCAATGCCCTCAGACCAACCATAAATTAAAATATCAGCAGGACACACAGAATGAGAATCAGATACCAAAAAAGTTAACCAATATCACAATGACATCCCACCCCGCAACACCCAAGAATATCAATCAGCGCATTTTTGGAAAAAAAATATTCTGTTAGTAAATCATTAAAATTATATTTTTACTCTTAATAGTATATATTTTTCTCTTCCTTAATACCACACAAAAGCGCTGATTTGTCTTCTTCCCTTGCCGCCACCTAAACATTAAGATTTTAGAATTTTCACTCAAAATATATTTAAATATCCTTAAAATAATATGATGAACGGCTCAGATTTTTTGTAATTTAATTATAGTTAAGTTATTAAAAAATTATGATTACTCATTATAATAAAAATAAGTTAAAATATATATATGTAAGATTTTATAATATTTTAAATATGCATAGCATAATTAACTAAGAATAAATGGATAAGGTATAAATAAAATTAAATTATGTGGCATGTAGGTAATTATCCCAATATAATTAGTATTCTTAGAAATATAATTAATTTGAGTCTTAAATATTGTGTTTGATATGATTTGCCATATTAACTTAATCGCGGAAACAAATAAATCCAATAAATGCATGCTTAAAAAAAATTAAATCTCGAGACCAAAGTTTTTGAATTAATAAATATCAAATTCATTTGTGTGCTGAATCTTCTTTATCTTCAATTGGTTAATCAAGAAAATTAAGCCTCTATTTAATTGGTAATTAAGTTGATCACCACCATTTTTTCAACTTTTTTTTTATAATTTTTTTTGAAATATATATATATGTATATATATCATAAAAAGTAAAGTTAATTAATTAATGAGAATATTAAATAAAATTGATTGATGTATTACGAATTATACAGGCTGTTTAATTTAAAAAAAAATCTTCGTGACTCAATTGCACTAGTCCTATTTTTTTTTTTGAGAGATTTACATACATACTCCTTAATTCATCTTGAATTACATATTAAATCTCTTATTTTTTAATTTTAGAATTTCACCTCCTAAATCATCCAAAAATAATATTTTATATATACATAATATTTTATATATACCTATTATTAGTAATAAGTATCCAAACAATTATAATTAACATAAAAATTCCTTTAAAAATCATGAGAAATGACTAGATGTGTTATTTTTGGATGATTTAGGGGGTGAAGTTGTAAAATTAAAAAATAATAGATTTAATATGTAATTCAAAATAAATTAAGGGGGAAATATGTAAATGCCCCTTTTTTTTATCATACTGGTCTCAAATATTACACTTAAAATTTCAAGTACATAATTATCAAAAAAAAAAAAAATCTCAAGTACTTTTTTTTTTATTTCTTATGCATGTTGGGATATTATTTTCTACTTTTCATTTGGCTATTTCTTAAATTTACTTAAGGAGCATTTAGTTTAATTTACTGTTATCTTGATGTTATGTTATGCTATCTAGAGAAAGCAATTATTTGATTTAATAACATCTATAAATAATCTTCTATTAAACTATAAAATTATTAGTCAAAAGATGTGATCTAAGAGAGCGTTTGGTTCAATATTATTTTAATGTAATATTATATTATTTAGAGAAAGCAATTGTTTGGTTTAATGACATCTATAAATAATCTTTTATTAGATTATAAAATTATTAGTCAAAAAATGACATGTATATTACATAACATAACACAAAAATAACAACGAACCAAACGCCTCTTAAATGTCAAGACATCTACATTATATAACATAAGACCAAGATAACAGTGAATCAAATGCCCCCTTAATCACTTTTGGGAGAATTACAAGTGGGTTCTTTAAAATGAGGTTCGATGATTGCCAGATGGTTTCAAAATTTTAAATTCATTGTGTTGGGGTCTGAAATTTTCTTTATGTATTATAATAAGAGAATAGTGTCATATACATATACAAACATATGTGCAAAATGAATATTTATATGCAGAATATATAAATATTTTTATGAGATAATTACCTATATGCCACATAATTTAATTTTATTTATGTTTTACCTATCCATTCTTAGTTAATTATGCTATGCACACTCAAAATATTATAAAATATTATATACACATATTTTAACTTATTTTTATTATAATGAGTAATCATAATTTTTCAATAACCAAACTATAGTTAGATTACAAAAAATCTGAGTTGTTCATCATATTACTTTAAGGATATTTAAATATATTTTGAGTGAAAATCCTAAAACCTTAATGTTTAGGTGGCGGCAAAGGAAGGAGACATCCGCGACGTGAATTGATTTTAGGGCAAATCAGCGCTTTAGTGTAGTATTGAGGAAGAGAAAAATATGTACCATTAAGAATAAAAATATAATTTTAATGATTTACTAACAGAATAATTTTTTTCAAATAGATTTTGATTAAGTTTTAACTCAAATGTGTGTATATAAAATTTTGTAATGTTTTGAGTATGCATAGCGTAATTAACTAAAAATGGATGAGTAAGATATAAATAAAACTAAATTTGTGTGGCATGTAAGTAATTATCTTTATTTTTATTTAAAAAAATATGTTTTAATCTAATTATTTTTTATAATTCTAAACATCACAATTTTTTTTTTATTTCACCTAAAAATTACATTACTATAGTTTGACTTTTAACTCTCATATCATATTATAAACTTCACGTCCATTAAATAAAAAATGAACGAAAGATTTGATATCTCCACAATTGAAGAATTTCTATCAATTTTTAATAAAAAAAATTCTATCACCGCTCATTTCAATTTCGTAATAATAAGTAAAACTTACAAAAAACTTAGGAGCCATTTAGCTCGTTATTATCTTAATATTTGTCATATAATATAAATATTATGTCATATGAATGTTATCTTTTAACTAATAATTCTATAATTTTATAAAATTATTTATAGATATCCTGAAATTAAATAATTATTTGCTCTAGATAATATAACATAATATCAAAATAATATTGAATCAAAAATCCCTTAGTAAATTATTTAATATGAGATTATATTTTAATTAGAATAATTGCATTTGAGATCTTAAATCAAAAGTACATTGCAAGTCAGTGATAATTTTTAAAAAATTTAATTTAAGTCCTAAAATTATAAAAAAATTATTTAATTTTTATTATATTTGAAGAGAATATATGCAATTTGACTTTGATCTTATCTATATGAAAATTTTTTAACATAATACTCTGATTACATACTTAATATTTGCTATATTACTGTATTTCAATCGAACATCAATATTTGGCGATATATTAAGAATATTTGATTGAATTTTAATGTAATACCTATAATTACATATCTTTTTTATTAGTATATTGATTAATTTTGATAGAATAAGCTCTTTTAGAGACTGATTTATGACATATCAATGAATTTAAGTTTAATAGATATTTTTGCAGCTATTTATTGCATTACATTGAATTCAAGTGGTGTACAAGCTTTAGAGTATGATTCATTGTATAACTAATTATTTTAATTGAATACAATCAAATTTTTAAAATATATTTTATAATTAATTTAAAATAAAAAAAATAAATTTTATATTTTTGTTAAATTTTTAAAATATAGTATGAGAATAGAGGGTATAATAATATTTTAAAATATATAAATAATTTAAATTAGTTAAAAATAAATTAAATTTTATATTTTTTATTAAAAACTATTAGTAAAAACAATAAAATTAAGAAAAGGAAATGAAAACTATAGAGCTTTTATAAGCTCAGAAATTAAAATTAAATTTTTTTAAAATTTAGGATCAATTTAGAACACCATCCGACCTTAGGGGCTTGCAATTTAACCTTTTTAATTTGATCTCATTTTAGCGTCATTAAAAAAATGAATGAAATCCTCCAATCTCATAGAAAACAAGGCCGAAAAAGAAAATAATTAATTTAGGATCGATCATACAAAAACCATAGAAATGTAAAAATATATATTATAGATTTATTACTTAGAATATCTATATATATATATCTGAAACTTTGTAATCCGAATTAGGGCAGGAATTAAAGAGCAGCGTTCAGATGATGACAGATCTGAAATTGAGATAATGATCTGAATCGGAAACAGTAGAGAAGAAGAGAAATCATACTGCAGAGAGAAGACATACGGAAGAGCCTGCAGCAGAAAGCGGAAAAAGGCATTCCCCCGGAGATCCGACCTCCGGATCAGCAGTGGCGCACCGTCACGACGTGCCGCCGGCGAGGCTGGTAGCAGACCAGCAACAGAAGGAGGGCGATGACGACGGCGATCAGGAATTTGGAGAAATCTGGCCCACCTCCCTCATCGCTCTCCTCGCAGCAGACCTTTCCCATTTGTGTCAGTAGAAAGTGGTAGAGAGAGAGATGGCGGTCTTTGATTTGTGTGGGTAGTTAGCGGAGGAGTGGGGAAATGACGTATAGGTTCCTTAGTTATAACATATATTTATTATAAATCCTCACACTTAAAATTTGACTTTAAGGACCATGCCCGTCTTGTTAGAGACGGGGCGGATGCCGATTAATTAAACGGATATGGATATCAATTGCCGTCGTTAGTCTTCACTAACTTGTTCAATGCCTGGTTCTTCTCCCGAGAATGTGGGTGAAAGATAGGGCCATAAATCGATCGAACTGAATTGAGCAGTAGTCTGTTGAAGTACGAGTTAGTTTATTAACATCAAAGTCGAGCTTGTTTCAAGCTTTTTCTAGCTTGATTCTTTAACATAACGACATGCTTGAGTTTTGCTCGTGTTTGTTTTGTGAACGAGCTAGCTAATATTATACAATTCAATTTAGAATACAAAAAATTACAAATAAATTGTTATCGAGTACTTTAATGAGTTCATAAATGGGATTATCGATCATCATGCTAATTTATGATTTATCATTTTTTTTAAAGATTAATAAATAACATATAATCAAATCTCTAATGAACTTTGAATGAGCTACTAATCGAGCCTCATATCAAGCATCTAATCAAATAAATTCATAAACTTTATTTAAATAGTTCATGAACATCATATAAATAATTTATAAATAATAATAACTTAAATATTAGTACATTCAAAGTCATTTATTTACTAATTAAGTTTTTAATATTATGTTCAAGCATGCTCATTAAACTTAACTGAATATGAACGAGCCCTTATACAATTGAGTATCGAGCTATTTACCAAATGCTCGTTTTCTTTACATTTCTAGCGACAGAAATTTCTTTGAGGGTGCAAAATGAAATTTCTGAACAACTCAAAATTTAAGCCTACCAAAATTTTTTTCTGTCATCTTTAAAACTCGGTAAGAAATTCTCATCTTTAGATCAGAGTAGCAGATTGAATCCGTTCGATTCTGCATTAGATAGTATTATATTCAAATGCACTAATAAAATTAAAATAACGATCGAACCTCCTAAAAACTAATTATATTAATCAACCAATCAAAGCGATTAAACTTAATTTGTAGAATGAACTTGAAAATATTTATTATTTTTTTATATTCTACTCAATTCTATGAAGAAGATACTATTTTTATTTTAATTTGTGAATAAAAACTTATAGTTTGAATTATCTTATATTATTTGATTGATGCAATTTTTTAGTTTGAAGCAATATTTTTTGCCTTAGATTTTTCTATCATTCATTCTATTTCAAAGCAATTTTAAATTTTTAAAAAATAAAATTAATTACGATGTAATTATACGGTTATACGGTTGAACTGATCAGATCATAAATTTCGAGCGTTTATCTGATTTGATCTCAGATTCGATTACGAAAACTTGGTTCATACCGATATAAAATATAATTTAGATTTTAGTAACATAATAAGTAGTAGTTTATCCTTCAAAAGTCTTGAGACAAAGTGGTGGGCATTAGGTGAGAGGTAGCTCTCAAGCTTTAATTTCCATTTCAACAGAGAAAACAAAAGAGGGAAGGAGGCATCTCTTCAGCTAGCTGTAATATTTTCTACTATTTCATTAGCATTGTAAATTGCTCGATATTTAACTCGAAAGTAACTCGTTCGTGTTTATATATTCATCGAGTTTAACGGATAACCTTGAATATATTTTAAGTTAATAGCGATTAGGTTTTTCGTATTTGAGCTTACGTATAATTAATTAGGCCCTTTCAATTTTTAAATTAATCGAGTTAGTTCTATAATTGGAAATAATGTGCAAATAGGTTTATCGGTATTAATAAACAGATCCGATGAATAATATTTTCTCTAATTAGTGGAGTAATTTAATAAATTTAAAAGCATCAATATTTCAATTTAATAACGAAAAAAAATGCTCTTTATTTGGTACATTTATTAATGTTAAATGATTTATTTGTGTATTATCTAAAACATGAGAACTAATTTTGCTAATTTGAAAATTAAAGTGATCTAATTGTATATAGGGTTAAACTAGAGAGACTTAATTACTATTAAGTCGTATAGTTTTAAATGCTCGACTTTTTTAAATACACTAGCTAGATCATATATATTTTAAGTTGCTTATATATGAAAATCATGAACATGCTCGTTTAAAACTAGATTATAACTTCAAATTAAAATATAACTTTTTGATCGTCTTACTATTTGGTGTCGCCATCTAAAATAAATAAATTATTTATTTTTTAAGCCTTGATAATTCAATTTAAGGGGCATTTGGTTTAATGTTATCTCGATGTTATGTCATATTATTTGAGAAGCGTTTGGTTCGATGTTATTTTAATATCATCGTTTGGTTTAGTTTATTTAAAGATGTCATTAAATTAAATAATTATTTTTTTGAGATAATAAAACATAGCAGTAAAATAACATTAAATCAAACGCTCCTTTAGAGAAAATAATTATTTGAATTGACGTCTTTAGATAATTTTCTATACAATTATAAAATTGTGACTCAAAAAATATTATCTAAATATCATAAAATCTAGATAATATAATATAATATTAAGATAATATCGAAACAAATACTCTTTTTATAATTATGATGAATCGTCTATATAAAGGATTTGATTTTTGAGTACGCTATAAACGCGACTAAATAATTAGTTCAATGTGAAGCTTGATAGCTGGCTCGATAAAAATCTATCAAATATATGAAACTTTAATCCACTAGATATTATTTTTATACGTTACACTATGCCTCATTTGGTTTGAATTTTTTTTAAATAAGAGAAAAAATTAATTTATTTTTAAATTTTAATATTAAAAAATTTTATTTTAATATTAGAAAGTACATAAAATATAAAATAAAATTGATTCTAAGATTTATATTTATGTTAGATATACAATAAAATTAATTTTTACAGTTAAAATTTATGTTGAGCTAAAAAAAAATTTCAAAACAAACGAGACGAGTCTTTTTGGGCTACTACTTGTAGACTAATGCTCATTTTTTTATGAGTTTAGGATTAGATAATTGAAGTTTATAAAGGTGTTCACTATCAAATTGAAATTTACAAGCATACCATCACAATTTTAAATATTAATTACTTGTAAACATTTTTTAAAAATTTAATTCATATTTATCTACCTAAAGTATTTTATTACTAAATTATCTCTTTAAAGAATTTGGCATGTAGTATTTAATATTTGATAATTTGTCAAAAAGGGATGATATATTTGTAATTATAATAATATCTGAGAGTTGTTGTGTGTAAATTATATTTTTAAAATGATATATTAAATTTTAAAAAATATTACTTCCTTTATATAGAAATTAAAAAAATAATATTTTTTGATAAAGTTAAATACATAGATTATATTTTATTAATTATTATATTTTAAATTGTAAAGTGACATGTATTTAAAAAATTATAATATTTAATATAAAAGAAAATTATAATATTCAGAATTTTAAGTAAAATGTATGTAAATGTCAAAAAGAAAAAAGAAAATTTATTTTTGATCTGTTTTAAAAAGTGATATTAAATTTTTATCTCGGTCAAAACAATATTTCTCATTTTAAAATATAATTTTAAACTGGGATAAATTAGAGCATAATAAAAAAATATATTGATAAGTTTAGGACTTGTTTGAAATTAAGATTATTTTATTTTGTGATAAACATATGATAAAAAATAAAATTATATTTATTAAATATTATATAATATATGAAATAAAATTTATTGATATATTAAAAAAATATAAAATAGTTACCAAATTCTAATTTATTCATGTCGGCTACATGAATCCTTTGTTTCCATTGCGCTCTATCAGTTACCAAATTCTTATCTAAGTTTAAGTAACTAAGATCACTCCTTATAGTTTTTTGCCATGTCTAATTTTATATATA
>JAEMOT010000387.1:179078-205722 GCA_019297695.1 Apostasia ramifera
ACAAAGGATTCATGTAGCCGACCCCACCTAATGGGATTAAGGCTTAGTTGTTATTGTTGTTGTTGTTGTTAAAAAAATATAAAATAGAAAATAAATAAATTTTTTATATTAAAATTTATATAAATGTGATAAAAAGTAATTTAGTATTATTATTTAAACAATAATTATTTTAACGTAAAGCATGCAAAACATGGCTAAATGATGTAGAGATCAAATGTGCACAAGTCTTTGTTTCTCAAAATTATGACATGAGATTAGTATCATTAAGGAAAAAATATATCACGTTAGCAAAACTTAGCATGCGATAAATTTAGGTTAATTCGCTGACTAGTCGCTCGAATTATATACCCAAACAAGATTTGGAGGACTAACCTGAATTACATCTCAGAGCCAAATAACTCGGAGTCAGTTGAACAGTGCCGGGCAAACATAGTCCTAGCTAATAATAGCACTTGTCACATCATAACCTTATCCCTAGAGGCAAGGGGAGGTATTTATTATTAAGGCTCAATTTGATATGCAGCGTGGACAGACTATATAGTCGCCCGCATTGCCTAGCTGTTCAGCATTAATGAGGACCACATGCTACCTTCTTATCATAAATACCCACATTTATGATGAGAAGAGGATTCAAAACAATAGTTCCCCCAACTGCTTCTAGTGTAATATTCATCTGCTTTAAGGAAGCTTTTGGCTAGCACTGTTCTTCTGCTCTTCGACTTCGGCTACCTAGGGGTGGCAATTTGTACCCGTACCCGATTAACCCGCCCCGACCCGCCCCTAATGGGACGGGTATGGGTATTCAAATTTTACCCGCAACCCCCGCCCCGCCCCGCCCCGTACCCGATTCGATATAATTTAAAAAATTTAAAAATTAATACCTAAATAAAAATATTACTCGGACCCGGACCAACCGGTGCCTCGGCCTATGTTGAGGTGATTAATCAGAGTGAACAAACTAATATGCAATAGTGTCCGGATCATTTTCTCTGTTTTGGTTATATGCCAATGTTTAGTATACTGTCATTAGAAACAAGGTTCACGCTAACATATGATATTAATATTTTTGATTCATAAATCAATTGATACCTGTTGCCTGCAAGAGTCTTATAACTGCCTCATATTTGGTTCTTTTTAATTGTCCAATGCTTACTTTATATAAGAATCTATGCTAAGAAAGTTGATAATCTGAAGAATTTGTATGAAGGTTATTGATTATTCATGATCTTGTTACATATATTTAGATACAGAGAATGATTTCTATAGAAAATGTCACTAATATTCACCATATGACTACGATTTTTGTTGCTTCAAACAGAATAAAATAATTCAATTTTCATTAACATTAGTGAGGAAACGGGGCGGGGCGGAGCGGGTACGGGTTTGTGAAAACTAGGGGAGGGGTGGGGCGGGGCGGGGCGGGGCGGAAACGGGTATGAGGCGGGTATGATTAATGAATAATATATAGCGGAGCGGGTATGAATATTTATAAACCCGACCCAAACCCGCCCCATTGCCATTCCTACAACTACCTCTAACTATTCAGCTGGCTCTTCTCAACAGAACTCTCCTTGGATAGCAAGCAGCTTACCTTATCATTCCTCCTTTCCTTTTAGAAAGACCTCAAAGGGTACTCATCTCCTTATTCCTTAACCACTAAGCTTCAATCTTTTTTTTTTTTTTCTAGTTTGAAAATTTTCATCCAAATAAGTATGATTAAATTTATCCAGAAGTTAGTCATTCAAAATTTTTACTTAAAAAATGTTAAAAAATAAAATTCCTTGCATACTACTTGTCCTCAGAAAATTTATCTTCAATTTTATTTTTTAATAATTATCCCAAAATTTTTATAAAAAAAAATTCCCAAAATTTTAGCCCTACATTAGTAGGTCAATCCCAAATCGGGCTCAACCCTAAACAAAGACCAGCCCCTAAGTCAAAATATAGGATCAAAAGATTTACATCGAACAGACAATTAATACACCTATACAAGATGATGCGATCTTTTTCTACTTTTTTTTTATGTAAAAGACGACACGATTTTGATGTTTAAAAATAGTTTGATCATATCTATTATAATGAATATAAAAATATTCATTATTCACATTAAAAAGTGAGAAATTAAAAAAAAAAACCATAAAGCCTGTCATAACACGCAGCATTTGAATCACTTGATCTTTCGATAAATATTGCTTTACATAAAATTGAATAAAAAAATAAATTCATATAATTAATTTATATATAAATAATATAATATAATATTAAAAAATTATTGAATGAAAATCTCCTTTAATATCTTCAAAATCACCAGTTAATTATTATTGGATGAACAGAATTACAGAAACAACAGTTAATCCAGATATGATAATGTTCCTGAATCTCCGGTTTTTATGAGTTTGATGAAGGGTAATTCCGTCAGTACACAAAAATTTGAGATCTAATAAAATTTAGTAATTTTTACATACAGGACATAAAATTTACACAAAATTACATATTTTACCATCAATTCATAAATATTACCACTATCACATCATATTCATTTAAATTTTACGCATTTCACATATTTCACACCATATTCTTTGATAGTAAACTTCACATTTCTAAATTAACCTTGATTTTAACTATATTATTAATATATTAATTAAATACTATAAATAAATTAATTTATATAAATAACAATTTAAATACTTATAAATTTATGTATTTTAATTTATTTATCCTATTTAAAATTTCCAATTAGGGTGTCGAATTTAAATCCACATGATTATAATTTTTAATTAAAGTAAGAAAATTGATGTGTTTACAATAAAAAATAAAAATATATATTAAAATTTAAATATTAATAAATTTATATATTTTAATTTACATATAATATTATAAAATATGTGAAATATGTGAAATGCGTAAAATTTAAATAAATATAATGTGATAATGATAATATTTACAAATTAATGATAAAATGTGTAATTTAATATAAATTTCATGTCCTGCATGTAAAAACTCTTAAAATTTAAGCATTTAACCAAAAATATGTTTTACAGGCATTTTAAATTTGTATATAAAATAAAATTACTTAATCATTAACTATTATAATAAATATAAAATAAGGTAAATATTTTTATTAAAATATATACTAAAATAAAATTAAATTTTAAAATAATAATTTGAGCCATCTCAACTCAACTACCACTCGATATAAATTTAAAATTAAATAGTCATTAAGTTTTAAATATGAATCAGTCATTCTCAACTTACCAACACACACTCTGACCATTATGTCTAATATTCTATTTGCCAAAATAATAAAAAAATTATATTATATAAACTAATTATATTATTTTTTATTTTAAAAAAATTAGAGCGAAATTCGACCCAAACTAATTCAATTCAATCGTGACTCAAACTCGGCTCAACAAACTCACGAGCCATAAATTTAGCTTGTGGCTTGACTCAATAAACTTGACTTGAGCTCAATTTGAATTTAATATCGATCAGAATATTGAGCTACTATCAATCTTATAGGCAAATTCTCTCTCCTAATCACAATCGCATTGAACCGAGGACCAAAACATGATCACAATAGTACTAGTTTAAAAAATAACAACAATAATAATAAATAAATTATTTTAATTATTCTACACAAATTTTAATATAAAAAATAATATTTTATTTCACATACTCAATAATTTTGAATAAAAATATAAACTTTATTTCACATCTTAGATCAAAATACTCGATTTGAATATTTTAATCTAGAATGTAAAGTAAAATTGATATTTTTATTTTTAATTGTTGAGTATTTAAAATAAAATAATATTTTTTATATTTGAATTTGTATAAAATAATTTAAAAAATTTATTTATTATTATTATTGCTGTTTTTTAAATTAGTATCATTTTGATCCTGTTTTGGTCCTCACGCCAAACAGGGCCTTAGTCTCTGTTTAGTTAATGCTCAAATTGATCACAATTATTTTTTAAATTTTTTGAGATATAAAGATGATGAAAAATAAATTTAATTAATTATGAAAACAATAAATAAAATTAATTGATGTATTGAGAATACTATAAGCTACTAACTATAATTTTAGCACCAACCAAACGAAAAATACTTGGGTTCGGACAACTCGCCACATTACATTTTCATACCCCTCTTAAATGGCGACACTTGGCAGCGGGCGGCCCACTACAGTTGGGTTCGGAGATCGATGTGCTTATTATAGGAATAAAAGTGCTTGTTATAAATATAAAAGTGCTTGTTATAGGCATAAAGTTGGTTATTTATATATATTTATGCTTATAACAAGCACATTTATACTTATAACGAGCATATTTAAGCATAAAAGTGCTTGTTATAAGCAGAAATGTGCTTGTTATAGGTTGTTATAGGCATAAATGTGCTTGTTATAGGCATAAAGTTGCTTATTTATATATATTTATGCTTATAACAAGCACATTTATGCTTATAACAAGCATATTTATGCTTATAACAAGCATATTTATGCTTATAACAAACACATTTATTCCTATAACAAGCACTTTTATATTTATAACAAGCACTTTTATTCCTATAACAAGCACATCGATTTCCGAACCCAGCTGTAGTGGGCCGCCCGCTGCCAAGTGTCGCCATTTAAGAGGGGTATGAAAATGTGACGTGGCAAGCTGTCCGAACCCAAGTATTTTTCCAACCAAACAGATGCTTAAAATTAAATTACTTACAGAATCTCTCAAATCAAACTGGGCTTGAGAATGAAAATCTGTCTAAAAAAGTCGAGTCGTATTCACTTAAACTCGACTCAGAACAAATTCAACAAAAGCTGGAAACAGGAAAGCATGTGGTGGATCAATAAAGTAGAGGCACAATCCACTAAGAAAAGGAAATTTAGCAGAATTAAAATGTGGAATTATGGTGAAGAAAAATCATTGTAAAGATGCAACGAATTGTCTATTGCAGTTTGCTTTGTGATTTTTGAATCATAACATTTAATTCTCTAAGATGATAATTATATTCTTGTAGGTTATAAAAAACAACTAAAAAGGAGCTTATAAGAAACTTTATCGTGTCGCAATTCAAAAATCATGGACCAACATACAAACTATAAACATCGTGGATTTATAGATGATGTTCCCTTTAAAGTAGGGGATAATCACAAGAGATGAAAATCGGAGTCTATGCCCCCAATTTTGATGAATAATTATGAAATTAATACTTCATTTCTAGGGTGGTGTTAGATGTAAATTTTAAATGTGAAATTGCTTTACAAAATTAGGGATGATAATTGCATGAGGGTGACTTTGGCATGAGTCACAGTGCCGTTTAAAAAATTCAAATTATTCTCTTCTCGCTCACGGGACATTATCCGAAGCATTAGTTCAGTCTAACTGCAACCCAAGTACAGTGCTGAGTGGTTTTGCCTATCTTTAGAAAGAGAGATGAATTTGTAAACTCACACGAAGAAAATTAAGGTGGCATTTGGTTTAATATTACTGTGATGTTATGTTATGCTATTTGATAAAATTGATTATTTGATTTGATAATATATTTAATATAAAAAAATTACAAAATTACCTTAGATGTCACCTAAATTATAATAGAAGATGATGATGTTGGATTAATTTTCTATTATTATTTTCTAATATGATATTAAGATAATATTGACATTCAGATAACTCGAGCATCTAAATGGCATTGAACCAAACAACCCCTAACTAAAAAGAGAAATTAGGCCTGCCTCATTGGAATTGAGGTTCATACCTAAAAACCAGTTGACAATTTAGTACAAAGTCACTCATAGAAGGAGAATCAGTACGTGCAAACATGAACCGACTAGACAAATTCCAGGTTTGGATAGACAACGGGTGAGAACTGTCATATTGTACAATCGAATCAATCAACCCAAAACTAACCAGTTTAAATACTCTGAGAAGAGATCGCGATGAAATGGTGTGTCACAATCCCCAACCCCCCTGTTACAAGGATCATACTTGCTTTCAACATATTTGGTGGAGCCAGATTTGGTTAAATAAAACCCGACTCATCAACCTATTTCATGCTCGCAATTACTAGTGAGAAACGTAATGCCATATAACAATAAATCTAAAGCCTTCATCCATAGCTAGATAGAGTTTACCTCATACAGCCCTCCTGGCCCTGGAGGCTCTAGAGAACATGTCCTTGATGTTCCTTGAATCGGTTTCGACTTTTAGCTTCTTTGTCTGCTTCCCATTGTTAGACTTCGCTTTCCCGTTGCTACCATTCACCTGGAAATTTAACACCGAAACATAAAAAGCTATCATTCATTCTGTCACCCAAAATATGACAGTCGCTTGCTTCTTTTCAAGAAAGAAGACCAATATGGCGACACTAACATTAAAATAAAATCTTATGTTGAATATCTCAGGATTCAATAGACCTTCAGTGGGTGAGAGGACACCATACTTCTATCTAAAAGAATCAGCTCATCTTCAAATCTCTGAGTTTCCTTAACTTCTTCATTTATGTCTAACCTATGATAACATAGAATTGAGAGATATAAGTGATTGAAAATAAAAAAATCGAAAGTACAATTCCTCGAGAGTTCATCCACTCAAATTTGAGTTTCTTACTCCAGGTGGTCGCATAGGAGTCCCAGCCAGGGATCATAAGCTATATATTCGCCCAATATGGAGACAACTTCCTTCACTGCACGTTCAATATTAATAATTAGAAGAAACTGAAGTACACAACTGATAATGTTGCACATGTAGTAGCATCAAACGTAGTTACTTCTACAGAATAGTCTGAAATTTCACATTTAAGATAACCGTTCTGTGATTTTTAAGTATTTGAAACGGGGAAAAAACATCTGAATTAACAAACGTTAAACAGACTCAAAAGAAAGGAAAAGGTTCTGAAAGGGAGTATTACGGCATGCATGTTTAGTTCATTTCTACATCTAACAAATATACAGGAAATCAAATGAATATCACAATGGTAAAGAAAGAGCGAAATCCAAAATTCCTTCAGTAGACATGTCGCATTTGCAATTTGAGAATATGTTTCTTTAAAATAGAGTTAAATGGGGCACAAATCCATTTAAGTAATCCCTGCATGTTCAGGGTTAATAATTTTGTAGTTAACGCTTTTGTTGTTAGATCTGTTTATCTGAATTCCATTCTTCTAGTGGGGATTAATCAACTGCAAAGTGACAAGCTTCAATTGCATAGGTTTTAAGTAATGCGAAGGATTCTGAAAGATTATTGGTTTCCATTTCAGGAACTGCACCAGTAAAACGAAACATAGGTATATTCAAGCGCACATAGGAATCATCGAACAAGTAAAAGCAAGCATAGGTTTCATGCACCAAGCAATGGCTAGCTAATAAGGATGACCTTCGTCTTAAGGTGGCTCGCTGCTATTATAATGTTAAATCATGTTTTTTTAGAGAAATTAATTGTTTGGTTTCATGATATGTTAGATAATATTGAAAAAAAAATTATAAATTCTCACTCTAGAATGACATTCAGATGTCACCAAAAATTGAGTAACATATAAATGTCACTCTACTATGATAATAGAGAGAAATGAGGTATGGTAAATTTTTAAAGGAGAAGAGCTAAGACAAACAAAAATAATTAATAATATAATCATCTTTTAAAAGAGTGACACTAAACCATGTAAACAATAATTAATATATAACATATACAAGATAATATTAATATTTACATAACACTACAATTTAGATTGCATCGAACAAAATGCCCCAAAAATTTATTAAAACAAAAAGATTTGATTTTTTTCCTGAAAAGGAAAGGTTTCATGTTTTCACTGCACATAAATTTTCAAAATGAAATATTGTACAAGTCTAAGAGATCTTCAAATTGTAAGTCCAGAAGTCAGAAGTGCTACTTATAAAAGAATAATAATTGCATTACTATATGATCACTTGTTCCTCACATTCAATTTCCCATTTCTTTGGCTAATCTACAGAAATTTGAAACCAAATAGGAATTATTAACATATTGCAGTATAGAAAAGCTCAGAGCTATGATTATCCTATTGTTGGGACAGGACAAAGAGACATTATTTTTATAAAATATAGACCGTTCACCATTTGCGATTTATAAATAAGAAATGTATCCTTCATCATGTCCAAACATCACAACAGGCAGAATAATAAACAAAAAAAATAAAGATGCCTTCTTTTATAGATGATCTACAAGGCCCTGCTATATCATTTTTCATCACATCTTGAACATTATTATATAAAGGACGTAAATAAAAAAAATCATATAGAGGATGCAATTTGCTTTATCACATAAAGTGCACATACAAGTCTCTCTTTCTTCTTGAGCAGCATAATGTTCATCCAACTGTTTCAATGTTGCTTTTAAGTGCCGAACCTGAAAGGTTACCAAGTAACAACTCCATGAGCAACCTTTAATACAAATTCTGATCTCTGTCAAACATGAAAGAACTCTTTAAAAGTACAATTTCTTTCTTCACAAACTGCAAAAGTGAAAAACCAACTCCATGCAATGTTCAGGACCAAAGTACTCGGAGTGAGTAATCATGCTTATAATCAAGATATGGGATAAGAGATGTAACAAGATGTATTTAAAACACCAACTCCAGTAAATTAACATTTTTTCTTTATAAAATAAGATAATTTGTTGTATAATATCTCCTTTAGAATCAATAATAAAAGTGAGATGAAAAAACAATTTGTAGCAGGATAAAAAAAAATTGGGTAAATTGCACAGAGGCCTCTGACGTTAGAGTGGCACTACAAATAGGTCCCACGTTTTGAAAAACCTAGATTTGGGTCCCCGAGTTTGTATTTGCGTTGTCATTTGGTCCCTTAGTTTAAATATCGATTTTTGGATGGTCCAATTACACAGTAACGGTTAAATTTGACTGTTAGTCATATTTATATGGACCAAAATGCCCTTATAACTCTCTCGAAATCGTAAACACAAACTCGGGGACCTAAATCTAGGCTTTTCAAAATGTGGGACCTATTTACAGCGTCATTCTAACCTCAGGGGCCCGTGCAATTTACCCAAAAAAATTTATAGCAGGATTTGTTAGTCTAGTTATGGAAACCAAAGGAATTTCACCTTACAGCACAGCCAGGATAAAACCTTTGAGTCATCTAGCCTGAAAACCTTGGAAGAACCAATTTCTGCAAAAGATACGAGAATACCAAAAGGTTATTTCTGACAAATCAATGAGCTTTGTCAAGGCAAGAAAATTATATGTGAAAAAGGTTACACGACTGCTGAAACCACAGAAGCATATAGAAAAGCTGCTTTATTTCATGACATTCTGATATTTCATGTTGGACGTGATTATTATAACCATCATAAAATGCAGACCTAGGATGATTCATTTTATTCTAATATACATGATGATTCCATTATATTTTAATATAAATTATGAACCTAAATTAATTTTAGGAGAATAAGATTACTGAAAAGGATGACTCCTGTAAGCTACCTTTAACTTGACAAACCAATGGCATAGATTCTTCTGCAATAGTCATCAGGCATTGATAGCTTGGATGGTCGCTGACATATAGAATTTCATCAAGTTGCCTAAACATTCCCTGCCCCTTACCTTTCTGCATTTAGAGATACAATGTTCTAATAGTTTATCGCTTATAAACAGAACAAATAAGGAAAAAGAAAAAAAATCAGAACATATCTCAAAATAATAGATAAAAGAATAAAACCCATAAGTCACAATTGGTTGATTAATCTTAGATAGGACACAAGACAGTATTGTCATAAAAATTGAAAACTTTACTGCATGATTGAGACCTGATGCAAAATTTTACGGATTTATTATTCAATTAACAAAATTGAATATTTCAATTTCAATATATGGTTGTTAATCGATTTTTCAGTAGATATGCCATCCAGTAGGTTGGATCTTGATGGTTATTTGAATCTTTAAAATATTTCCGGGTTGAGAAGAACAGTTTAAAATGACTTTGAATTGATATTAATCAAATATATATCCAATCAGTCGCCTGCTGAAGGTAGTTTGCTTTTCCTAATGATGCTGGAGAAATTTCAGAATGCCATTAGCGAATTTCCAGATGGCCCTTAATCCTAGTCAAAAGAGTAAAACCATGGACATGTGAATTTAGTGAAGTTGAAACTACCAAAAGGTTAATAAAAATTTTGACATTGTTAGGCTATGTTAGAATCGATCGAGCCCTCCTCTGAACATTCACATGCCCGTATTATAGATATTCCAGATTATTGTGAATCTAATTTTATGCCGTACCTTAGTGTTTTTACATTAGAAAACCAAGAATTAATAAATTTTTAAGTTCTGTCCTTCATTCAACTCTTTCACCCAGTATGTTGTATACAGTTCATCATAATCCCCAAAACTTTTTATGGGGATAGACCTTTCTGGCATACAAAAGATAAATATAAGTCATTCCAGATGTATTTAATCAATGATTAAAGATCTTATCACACCTAGCATTACCTTCAAACGCGCATTGCTAAAAATTGGCAGCAAGATGAAAATAGGGTCAACAGGAGTGCTAATGTACAAGCTGCCATCTACAACAAGTAAAAACAGGATAAACCTGAAGTAATCAAAATATCATAAATGATTAGAGTAACTCATTGAATAAGTTGCTTTAACGTATGATTTTGTGTTTTTCATTAATAATATCCAACAATACAACAAAAAAATTCCTTTCATGCTGATCTAAGCAAATAATGTGAGCTCACATGATCAAAATGTTATAATTCGCTAGGGCCAACCTGCCTTCATTTAACAAAACATTTTTTTTTTATTGTATTCTAACAGTTAATTTAACATGCATCGAGCATCCATGATTTACGAACCTAGCCAATCCATGGTTCAAGTTGTCACCCAAGCATGACCACTCAAAGTACAAATAAGGGCAGCTCTATGACCGGTCCCAAGAAAAAAACTGTTTTCAATTTCCTAAAAGCACAAAACTTGAAAGGGACAATTACCTACATGCTACAAAGAAATTTAAATATTACCTACATGTCACAATTTTCACAAAATTTGAACTACAGTGTGGTTGTATTTGAATAAAGGTGTAATATTTAAAATTTTGTATGGCATATATGTAAATGCCCCAAGTTAAAATATCAGGATGGAAAAAAAAAAATCACAAATTTAAGTTCCCAATTTACAATATAGGTAGCCCTCTAAAATACTATGCATATTGCTTAACTGAAATACCTATTTTTTCATGAGAATCGAATGATAATCTCTCTCTCACTTATACCAGTTACTAATCCATTATTCTTCATTTTCTATTGTGAGGTTGAGCTCCTTATTTCTAACTTCACTCCTTTATAAAATACATGCTCGCACTTCTTATGTGTGCCCATAATTCTCCATATGACAGCTTGCGAAATAATCAATCAAAATAATAGTGATAACAGGATTAAATTAAATTTGGTTTGAACCAACATATATGCATTTAAAACATCAAGGACCTTAAAATAAAAATACATATTCGATTCCCACTAATCTCTATCATCACACAATATATTATAATATTATAATTATATAACTTGAGTTATAAGTTTGTCCACCTTTCTCTCTCCACCATAAAATCACAACTACTCACTCAGCAGACAAACTGTAACTCCTCCACCAGATAAGGATGACAACCTTCTATAAAACCTGCTAGTACTCGGCTTATAAATAGCCCCTAATACTCATGAGTTGTAGCCAAGACACACTCAACTCTTTCCTCATCTTTGGATTTACTCTTCTTCGATAAGGTTTCGTCAATCCAGCAGAAGTCACCTGACTCTAATTTTTGGTAAATAGTTATACTTTTCTATTTAGTTTAATTCAAAAGTCGATATTTTCTATACGAAATAACTTTAGAATCATTACACAGCTTGATTTTTAGGTAATGGCCATACCTTTCTATGAAGTTTACTTCGAAACTCAATATTTTATGCACTAAATAGTTAAACAATATTTTATGTAATTATAAAAGTTGCTTTAATAACTAAAATATGTTAATTCAGATTATAATTATACTTATACTTATTTCACATTTTTATCAACTTCGTCTCGAATCTTTATAATCACAGGATTGTATTCATTACTATAATATGACAATAATAGAAATATAGAAAATATTGTAGTAAATCAAAAATGACATTGAATTGAATAATAATTGCTATACAAATGAAGTTACTACATATATGTTACTTAAATTAAATAAATATATATTTTAGACGAAGAGATTATAAATTAATTAAACCCTTGATGAAGTTATTAATAATGGATTGCCTTGGCTGACGTTGTCTTGCAAGCTACTTATCCCTTAAAGAAGGTATAATTGCATCTAGAGACTCACCCTTTATAAAGTTTCATAATTTACTCGATAACTTACTATATAGATCAAATTTTAAACTATTTCGTAAATTAAGTCAAAAATCATAAAGGAATAGATTTTTCTTTTTGATCAAAAAAGAAATAGATATTTTTGTGTGTGAATTAAACATACAATATGAAAGCACCCGTTATTTTCTAATCTAATACAAAAAAAGAGATTTTTTATTTTTTAGACCTACTTTATTTTATCATTTCAAAAAATCTTAAATTTTTTGACATGAATTATTATTATTTTGTAAGACATATAAATATAAGTACCTAAAAATATAGTCATAAAAGTCCCTAGAATTAAAAATCATTAACTTACGAAAATTATTTTCTTAATTGTATATACATCCTGTATCTACTTTTAGTCTCCTCAATATATATACCATCTAATTTCATGGAATGGCATTTGAAATATCAGTTTTAAACAGCTTTTGTGACAAGATCCTCCTTGTTTAAAAGATACGGCTTCAGATTCTTCAACATCGTATAAGGGTTTTCCCCATGCCATTTTCACGAATTTATATTATTATGTTTGGTAGCTCCTCTATGTTGAAATACCGGTCTCTACTTTTAATATGATTTTACCTGATGAATTAATTTGATATTTTGAATATGTGTATTATATATCTTCTTTGTGCAAATTAACCTATTTATATTATAGTAAATCCACCTAAGATTATTCATTGAAACTCCTATTATTATTACTACCGATATATATTTCTTACATCTATATTTTGGTATAATCATTTACCAATGATCTCTAACTAACCCTTTTGCTTAATGATCTCAAATCTTGAGGGGAAAAATCCAGAGTAGGATGGACTTGCTTGGGGATCACTAGAATGTCTTGGCCTTTTATTATGTCGACTTTATGTTCAATTTATCATAAAACTGATAAACTAAGTTGTAATAAGATCTTGGGAGAACTGGAAACCTAAACCAGTGTGTAATCTTATTTAGTTATCTACATTGATGTTTCTATTATATTTCTGCTCTACATATTCTGAATGTCTCATATGTCAATCTAAATTTTCCCCAGTGTTAGGGAGAATTTGGATTGGGTGTCACATTCAAAGTGTCCTTTATCTCAACTAGATATTTGAGATTGAGCCAAAGCTCATAAAGAGGTCAGAGTACGGATGAGCAAAACCCTACTAAAAGTTTAAGTCAATAATCTTTAAAAAATAGCAATACCTTACACTTCTGGAACTAGAGGCATATGGAGCATCTGCATCATTATTTTCATCCATGTTCCAAAAGCACATCATACTATCACTCATGTAGACCATGCAATAATAGGCTACACTAAAATTAAGGAAGTTCTTGTAATTCATCGAAAACTTAACAAGTACTAAGATGAGATCTTTAGAACATCGGTCGTTAGAGAGGTGGTTCAAGATATTGCAACACAATTACTTGAGATGTAACAATCCAAAGTTTATTCATGAATTCAAGTATCCAAACAATTATTTACAACATTTAGATTGTTCATTTGTAAAGCTATTTTTAACAAAGGTAAAATGTAAATTTTGATGTGATGTTTTAATTTTGAGATTTGTGCAAGACTTAAAAAAAATTAAATTTTAGAAGGTATGTATGATATGAAATAAAGTTGATTTTATATTTTAAAATTTATTAGACTATGAAATAAAACTAATTTTAATGTTGAAATTTCTGTATAATTTAAAAAATTGTTAGTTTAATATTGAAATTTGTGTCTAATGTAACCTAGATTAAAGAAAGGTGGGAGCCTTGAACACTTGGTTCGTCTTCTTAGAAAATAAGGAAAAAGAAAATCAAGGTGCTGATATTATCTTGACAAACAAACATAGGCAAAAAATTGCAGTTACCTTCACATATATAATCCCCTAGGAACCAAGAACCATAAGACTGCTTAAAGCAATGAATTTCTTGAATAAGACCATCCTTTAAAAGGTAAGAAGTTGCATTTCCTGTTAAATAATTTAAAGAACAACATGCATTACCAATGGAACTTTGAAAGGCAGTGATATGTGTAGAACTAGTGACCATGTTCAAAAAAATTTGTCACTTGAAAGAGATATAGAACTACAAAGTAGCTGAGAATGATTGCAACGGCAATGATGGTGGTGTTGCCATCAAGAAAAACATTTCTCATGCAATATAAAAAACATGGGGTTAATAATCTACATAAAGCACTATGCTAAAGAGGATGAGTGGGTAAAGCTAATACATCATAAAGGCATGCATTAAGAAACCTAGCATTGATCCACCATTTCATATTTTTCAAAAGCATCACCTAAATGGTACATAAAATTGATTGTCAAGTTGGTTGCACTTTGTATTCATATTGAAAGAAACAGTGGGGACACGATGTCATTGAACAGTCGATTTATCCCAGACAAAGTTTACACTTAACGTTTGAGATCTCACTACATTTTATTGATTTGGATAAATAGATCCATTGATCTAAGAGTTAGGATTGCATCGGTTATTTTCCCGCATCAACAACACATTGTATTTCATCTTAATCATGCCAATTTGTAGCATCCTATCAATCAACATATTACCAAGAAACAAGCTCCTTAAAATTGTGTAAAAGTAGATACTCCCACTAGATCAATTGAATTTATACAGCTGCAATCTTACAAGAAAAAGAAAAATCAAGTATTTGACATTTCTCTATATCTTCTACTTGTGTGCATAGAGTTATGATGCAGATTGTTTCAAATGTTTCAATATAATTGCTCAATCAAAATATAGAAACTATTATGTAATTTCAGCATTGTAAGCTGAAACTATTTAATTTTTTTTTTCAACCAAACTGTTCTAGTTCATACTTCATGTCGAAACAATTAATTAAACTCATACAAACTAAATAAGATTGCAGTGAATCCCAGAAACTGGGATTGAGGCATTGAAGTAGTTTTTTAATATGAGCTGAATAAGATTAATAAAGTAATATTGATTGCTTACATTAAAGTGTTCGACTGATATTGATAAAGCCTTAAAAATTTCAAGAAGGTAGATCTTCGATGATGCTCTCTCTCTATTTTATAAATCATGCGTATGCATGTCAAAGACCCTACTATCGACGCATGTTTAAATACCAAACCATATAACAAATCAGTTTATAGAATCTTTGCTTTTTTGCTTTTCTTCTTCACCAACAACAACAAATTTTTTTTTAATATAATCATATCATTACAACTGTATGAAGGGAGTTCATCAACGGGAAGGCATACTAGACACATAATATTCAGGTATTGTCAAATATAAGTAACCATAAAAGTCTGTAAAATCAATGTCGAATAAAAGAAAATATGAAAATTAATGGCAATTGACAGGATGAAATTGCATTATAAATTTCTGGGATGGGATGCAAGGAAAATTTTCAGGATTTATCAATAGAAAAATTCATGGTATCAAAATTCCATACACAATAAATATAAGCACAAAGTTGTGGCAGTGTGATTATAAATTAATATGCAAATTGACACTTCATGACCGTATAACAACTGTTGACTTTTACATTCAGAACTTCACTCATCTAAATTATGATGCAGTGTCTAGGCATATACAAATTTTTCAGGTCCACTGGTTATAGATAGCTATATATATATATCCCCGTTTGTTTGCCATTTTAAAATTAACCTGGTTTAATTTTAACCAGGCATATCACATCACACATAAAATTTAATATTAAAAATTAACTTTATTTCACATCTTACACACATTACTAAAATAATAACTAACTTATATCACATCCGTCACATATCCCAATATAATAACTAACTTTATATCACATCTCTCACACACCTCAACATAATAACTAACTTTACTTTTCATCATTCACAACTTTTAATAAAAAAATATCTCTATCCAAGTTTAATTTTAACCTTATTAAATTTAACCTTACAAACAAACAGACCTATATATATATATCGATCATGACCAAGACATGTTTAGAAAACTACACAAAGAAGATTTACCATATAAGTTTCCACATTATTATAAAGTGGGGAGAATGTGGTAGAAATTGAAATCAGACACGAGCTATTCACAAAAATATCAATTTAGTTCACTTTTTTATAATAATTTAGTTCACTTTTCTCAGCACAGTTTTAAAGAGAACCTTTAAATGATTTGTTTTGCACTTTGATGCACATCAATTTTCTTTTCTAAATATTTGACTAAAACAATAGATACCAAGATAACTAAAAGCAAGACAAGTTAGGTTGCAACACAGAAGAAAAGGTGAATTGCAACATACACATTATTTATGATTCCTACTAAAAGGGAAATAATGATGCCATATGGCCTTTCAAATAATACCAGAACTCGAAATACTAAAAAGATCAGTAGATTATGAAAAATATGCATTCAAACAGCAAAATTTAGGATGATAACGGACCATTCTTTGGATGGATTAAGGACATCAAGCATCCTTCAGCACTTTTATAACTCTGACCTTTTCCACTGTTGGAGGTGCCAACTGTAACAGAAATGAAAAAAAAATCACACATAATCAAGTGAACAGTTTACTCTGGTCTTGAAAGTCGGAAGAAAGCAGCAGCAGCAACACTATAGCTCAAAAAAAAAGGATCACCTAAGAATCAACTTTTTTAAATGATATGTGTTGGCTCTTCTCTTGTATAATCACTGTTTAGATTTCATAATGTGTAAAATGACTTTAGCCTAGAACAAGAATCTTGCCTTCATTTTTATGGTCTTGGCAGTCAGAAAACTTCTCACAATCTTATATTGGTAGGCAGAATGAAGCGGCTTCACCCATTTTGAAACCTGAGATTTTTACATCGGATGAAACCAAATCCAAAAAAAAGAGGTTCAAACCATTTTAAAACTATGAATTAGAAACCATCTTCAACACGGCTTCAAGCGAAGTAGCAAAGCATCTTCACTTATACCGGTTCCACTTAAGCAGTAGCTACTATCAAACAGGCCTATAGAATCAGGCGGCTGCCTTGCCTCATAACATTAAGCAAGGAGAACTCTGGTTTTAGAAGAATTGACTCAGAAAAATTCAACACATAGATTGGAGAAGGATTTGCTGCCACTACTAAATCAGAAAAAAAGGACCAAACAGCATGCCACGCTTCGAAGATGGAAAACTTCCAGTAAACATCTCACTCGAGAAGTTGAGGATATAAAGAATTTAGACATTGTGAAATCAGCGCGATCACACTCGCATCAATGCCCACAAAAAATAGAAAGCCCAAACATGTAAGAAACCCTAATTAGTATAATGATGGCTCAAAAGAAAAACGAAATATTGAGGAAATAAATAGAGAGAATCGGCTGTAGAAAGTCCAAAAGCGCAGATCCGGTCGGAAGAAAATCGCGGATGCTTACGAGGACAGATCATGACACGATGCTCCTCCATCCCTTCGCACCATGCCATCGCCGCGCCGAGCGAGTTGCCGTCCCGACCTTTCCCCCAGAGAGAAAGTTTCCCGCCTTCCGCTCGAGGAAAACCCTAATCGCATTCGCCTCAGCGGGCCAAGAGCCAATTTGGGCCAACTGCCAACGGCTACTGTTCGGTTGCATACTTGCATTGGTTTTTCTTTTATTTTTATTTTTATTTTTACTTTTACTTTTACTTTTATTTTTATTTTTATTTTTATTTTTATTTATTTTTATTTTTATTTTTATTTTTCTTTTTCTTTTTCTTTTTTATGCATACTTGCATTGGTTGATCATCTTGATTAACACGATTTCCCTTATATTATTTTAGTAATAATTGCACATCTATCGAATTTTTTCTAATATCATATTTAATTTAGAAATTTTTTTAAAAAATCAAATAATTTTTTCTAATTTTTTAATCATTTAAAATTAATTATTTCAATTAAAAGATAATATATTTTAGAGATATTTACGTACATGCCACATCATTTACCTTTATTTATACATTACTCATCCATTCTTAGTTAATTACGCAATGCACACTCAAAATATTATAAAGCTTACATACACATACTTGAGTTAAAACTTAATTAAAATCTATTTGAAAAAAAAAATTCATCAGTAAATCATTAAAATTATATTTTTATCCTTAATAGTACATTTTTTTTCTCAATGCCACACTAAAGCGCTGATCTGGCCTAAAATCAATTCACGTCGCGGATGTCTCCTTCCCTTGCCACCACCTAAACATCAAAGTTTTAGGATTTTCACTCAAAATATATTTAAATATCTTTAAAACAATATGATAAACGGCTCAAATTTTTTATAACGTAATTATAGTTAAGTTATTAGAAAATTATGATTACTCATTATAATAAAAATAAATTAAAATATATGTATGCAAGATTTTATAATATTGTGAGTGTGCATAGTATAATTAATAAAAAATGAATGAGTAATGCATAAACAAATTTAAATAGTATGACATGCAGGTAAATATTTTTATATTTTAATAACATTTAACTTGACTTGAATTAATTTAATCTATCCAAATAACATAAAACCTAAATTCCCTCTCCCTCTCACTCTCCTTTTCTCTCACTATATGTGAGTCCTAGAATAGGGTATATGATATAAGATTAATTTAATTATAAATCTTAACATAGATCATAAATTATAAACACTATACCTAAATTCATAGTAGGTTGAGCCGATTTAAGTTAATTTCAAAAAAATCCTTCCTCCATCTTCTTGTTTCTTTTGTGAGAATTACATCTCACTCTCAAATAAGAACTATTTATTCATTTAACTCTTAAAATTATATATTTATGTATATCATCTTATATTTTAAATGCATAATTATAAGTTGTACTTCTTTCATATTAATAAATGGTTAAATCATTATCTCTCTTAGCAAGTCATATAGTTAGATTTTCTATAATTTGACAGACGGGATAAATTAATAATCATACATTCCAAGTATGTAATGACATATATAAATATATAATTTTTAGGTTTAAATGAGTAAAAAGTTTTTTTTTGTAAGATAATATATGTAATTCTCGTTACCTCAACCTCCTCTACTCTCATCTTTATTTTTCTTTTATTATGTAAATATATGTAAATGAGAAAAAAATGGCGGTAAAAATGAAGAGGAGAAGATGATCGAAGATGAGAAAAGAAAGAGTGAGACGAAGGATAATGAGTTCTCTGATGAAAGTAAAAATATTGTGAATCTATATGAAATGTTTGATTAATCTCAAGAATATACATGTAATTCATCCTAATTTATAAGTAAAAATTAGATCTCCAAAATTAGCTCATATGGGCTTGTTTGGCAAAGCCCTAAAAATGGGCCAATTAATAAAATAATAATATTTTAATTTTATTATAAATTTTAATAATTTTATTTCACATCTAACACAAATTCTAACCTTAAAAATCAATTTTATTTCACATCCAACACAAATTCCAATCTTAAAATCAACTTTATTTCACATCCAACACACTTTCCAATATTAAAATTAATTTCTTTCCCATCAACTCTATAAAATAAAATATTTTCTCTATCCTTACCCAAATCTATCCTCCAACCAAACAAGAGACATCCGATAAACAATAAACTAAAGCATTTACAGTTTTGCCCAAATGTAAGGTGTACACCTATTAATTATTAGAAAGGGATAATTACACCCAGATCTCTGAGTTTAATGCTTAATAACACACAAATTCACATTTTTAAAATTATAACATCGAGTCCCTGAGTTTTAATAAATTAGTCCTTTTTTATTATTAAAAATTTTTAAAATTACCATTTTACCCCTCCAATCTCTCTCTCCCCTCCCGATACTTGCGCATGCGCGAGGCCAGGCGGCCGCCAGTGATCTGCGCGGCCGCGCGACGTGCACAACCCACCAGCGGCCACGCGGCCGTCGGCGGGTAGTACGGCGTGCCAGCGGGTCGTGCGGCCTAACGCGTGCGCGGAGATCAGGAGGAGAGAGGCGCCTCTCTCTCTCTCTCCTCACAATCGCCGCGCACGGGCGGGCCGCGGGACGTGCGCGACCTACCGACGAGATCGGGAGGAGAGAGAGAGAGGCCACCTCTCTCTCTCCTTCCGATCTTCGCGGACGCGCATGGCTGGGCGACCTGCCCGCGGCTACGCGGTCGCATGGCGTGCACCACCCACCGGCTGGGCTGACGGCGGGTCGGGGGTGCACGGAGATCGAGAGGAGAGTGGTAAAATGATAATATTAAAAAATTGTAATACTAAAAAATTAAAAAAGTACTCATTTGATAATTTATTAAAACTCAGGGATCCCGATGTTATAATTTTAAAAATGTGAATTTGTGTGTTATTAAGTCTTAAAGTCAGGGACCTAGGTATAATATTCTTATTAGAAATTAAGATGTTTTAAAAAAAAATTATTTTTGGTAAACATTTTATTTATTTATAATAAGAAACATTAACATATAATTGATTCAATCATAATTACAAAGCATTGCAGTTTTTTTATGATAAGGTGTGTGGAATATATAACTTATTGTGCACTTATCAGCTTATCTATATTTTTGTGCCATTTTTTATTATCTCAAATTTTCATAAAATTAATATTTTATTCTAACGCTTCTTGCTGCTTCCCACTACTTCTGCTGCTTGTCAGTCAGCCTTTCCAACTCCAGCTGTAGCTCGAAATTCGTCTTCTTCTCCCTCTGCAGCTCGGAGCTAAGATCACCCACCGTCTTCTCCAAGCTCCCTGCAAACCCTAAAAGCTGTTTCTCCCTCTCCTCCCTCAGCCTCTCCACAATCCCTTCCTTTCCCCGATGGCACTGCAACACCTTCATCGCCATTTCCGCCTGCACGCCCAAGCTTCCAAGCAGAACGAACAACGAATCCTTGATCAACATCTCCCTCTCCTCATCTTCCCCGCTATGAACGCGCTGCAAGCTCTCCTCGGGGTAAACCGGAACCAGCTCGAACGCATCCTCGCAGAAGTTCCACCCGCTCACTCTCCGCCGCTTCGGAGAAAAAGACGACCAGCGGCCGCTTCCGTCGGCCGCAGACGGCCCCTCGAAGCGCTCCTCCAGCGGCGGCACGGCGCGGAGAACGTTCTTGACGAGGTAGTCAGGGGATCTGCAGCCCTTGAAGAAGGGATGCCGGAGAAGCTTCTCGGCCGACGGCCGCTGCGATGGGTCCTGAGAGAGGCAGCTGGCGACCATCTCCCTGAACGCCTTGGAGAACTTCTTCTTCGCCTTCTTCTTCTTCTCCGCTTCTCCGCCGGAGGGATCGTAGTTCTGCGCGTCGTCGAGCCGCAGTCGGCTGGTGAGCCTCAGCAGCAGCGACTTCGACGGCGGCAGGTGGGAGAGCGGCGGGCGGCCGTAGGCGAGCTCCAGCGCGGTGATGCCGAAGGACCAGATATCAGCCTTTACGCCGTACCTGTAAAATAAAATTTAAACAAAAAAATTTTAAGGGTAAATTACACTCAGGTCCCTGAGTTTAAAGCTCAATAACACACCGTTCACATTTTTAAAATTATACCATTGAGGTTCTTGAGTTTTTAATAAATTATCAAATAAATTCTTTTTTATTTTTTTATAATCAAATTTTTTTAAAATTATCATTATATCCCCTCTCTCGCGCGTAGGAATTGGGAGGAAAGAGGTGGAGAAGTATAATGGTAATTTTTAAAAAAATTTAATAATAAAAAAATAAAAAATATTCATTTGATAATTTATTAAAAATTAGTAATCCGATGTTATAATTTTAAAAATATGAACTTGTGTGTTATTAAGCTTTAAACTAAAAGACCTGGATGTAATTTATCCAAATTTTAAATATAATATTGTGCAAATAAATCTGAAGAAAAAAAATGACTCGACTAGAAATTAAAGCAAATTAATTAATTCAATTCGGTTTAGCTCAGATACGATTCTAAATTTATATAAGCCTAAAGAACTGAGAATAGACCCGGTTCACATTTATTTGTGTCAGTTCTCAAATTTAATGCTCAATAAATTAGAAACAATCCAAACTAGATTAATTGTTGATAATTAAATATTAATTATAGTCCTTTAATATGAGAGTTGATATTAATTTTTTTGGTATGAATTATTATATATTTAAAATTAAAATTTCTATCTTTACTATTTAAAAAAATTATTTAATTTTTGAAATTTATTATTATATCCTTTATAGCGTATGAAGGAAAATTATATTTTATACTTGGAATCAGATCCGAACTGAAAAATTTGGTTTGAGTCCAATTGAACTTGGTTCGTTTCTAGTTCCTGGAATCATAGAACCAAGTGTAATTGCTCCAGCTCCTCAAGAAATCAAACCGAGCCAATCCGAGTTGCACTCCTAAAATTAAGAAGGCGCTAGTTGACTTGATCTGAATCATGACTCAATCTGACTTGCCAAAGTTCAATTGGGTTCTAACCCGACTAACTACAATGTTTTTCTTTTTGTTATTTGAGTTTTCAAATCGATAGATTTAGCAAATAGATCGTGTTTTTAAACATATAATTCTACATATTTAAATGCAAAAATACCATATAAACAGAACAATTAAGCCATGGGGCATAGAAGATCTTTTTTTTGAAATTATTATGTGCTCAGCATCTAATTAAATGATAAACTATATTTACTAAAAATTGGAGAATAAAAAATAGAAAAGTGCAAATTATTGATAAATTTTTACAATTTATTTATAATTATATTTTAGTCTTTTTTTGATATTTTTCATTTAAATTCCTAATATTTTTTAAAATACTGTACTTAGGTTTATAGAATTTAAAATAAAGACCTAAAGAAAAACAAAATGGGAATCTAATTGGTCACTATAATTTTAATTAAGAATCTAAATAAAAAATTTTAAAAAATGTAAATGAAAATATAATTATAACTAAATAATGAGAACTTATCAGTAATTTCCCTTATAAACAATCATTCATAAAACTTTATATTAATTTGTTCAAGAGAGCACTTTTATTTTAAGAAAATAATATGGACTTTCATAATTAGCTCAAAATTTATAAGAATTTTTCTATAAAAAAAATTATAAGAATTTGAATAATAATTTTATTTAAGGTAAATAGCACTTGGGTATCTGCTTTTTACTTTTATGTACATATTGGTTACCAAATTTTTAAATCAAATAAATTACCACTAATTTACATAAAATTGAGAATATTTTTTTTTAACAAGCATGTCTTTTACAACAAAAAATAATTATTCATATAACATTTTATAATAATAATTGTATGATATTGCTTCTCAACTGACTTTGATATAAAATTAATTATTTTTACAGCTTTTTACATTATAAAAGTAACACTAATTATAAAAAAAATTAAGATAAAAATAAAAAAACTCAAATGGTATTTACTATTTTATTTATTGTATGAATTTATCATACATTAAATAATACATTGCTTCTTATATTTATGTGATTAATTAATTAATTAATTAGTACATTAATTATTTTTATTTTTTAAGAATAGTTATATTTAAGAAATTGTCTAAAGTTTGAGCTACTACTCTATAGAAGTCACTCAAATTTTAAAATACTTCTTAAAAAAATAATGCAGTAATAACTGTTGTTAATGAAGCTGCCTGAACTTTGGGCAACTCGTGAGGAGTTACCCAATGTTTGAGCGACTTCATAAAAAAAAAAAAGATTGCTGTGAGTCGGTTGGGCAATCATTAGAGGAGTTTCCCAAACTTTGGGCAACTGATCTAACAATTGCCTAACAGTCTCTTGCTTCTAATAGTCGATCTAAATTAATAGTAATGTAATTCAATAACTTAGAGAAAGTCGGCTTAGATGGTTTGGACATCTAAATCGTAGGCCAATTAAAGCTCCAGTTAGAAAAATTGAGTTATTGAATTTTACTTATGTACAAAAAGGAAGAGGGAGACCAAAGAAGATATGAAAAGAAACTATAAGGAGTGATCTTAGTTACTTAAACTTAGATAAGAATTTGGTAACTGATAGAGCGCAATGGAAACAAAAGATTCATATAGCCGACCCCACCTAGTGGAATTAAGGCTTGGTTGTTATTGTTGTTGTTGTTGTAAGCAACAGAGTTTGTCATCAAAATCTATAGCATATAGGAAAAATAATTTCATGTAATTGAAATTGAGAGCAATAAAATTTGTTGAAAATTTGGTCTATAATAAAATTTGAAATATAGAATAATCTTTATATTAGTAAATTGAAACATGTGATCTATTTATTTATTTTATAAAAAATAATTAGCTTAAATTATAACTAAAAAAATGTATAGAATAAATATAAAATAAATTCAGAATTTAAAACACCTACAAACTTCTAAATCTTTTTAGGAATAATAAAAGCGTCGCCTAACTTTGAGCGACTTCATCTGTGCTTGTTTGGCCCAGGCCACCATTGTGCAAGCGGGTGTATAGCTGAGTGGAGTCACTCGAGCTTTAACTTTGGGCGACTCCACTGATAGCTAGTCGGCTGTTACTGTAGCATCTTTTTGAACGAGTAGCTCAAATTTTTGGCGGCTTCTCTATAAAGTTTGGGCAATTTTTTAAATAAGTCTATTCTTAAATTATTATTTAAATATTAAGTATAAATTAATTAATTAATAGCATTTATTATAATTTTTTTGAGGAAAGATGCTTATCATATAAATTGAAGAATAGTATATATGATTAAATTTTTGGAGATTTAGTTATGTAATTCCTAAAGTTAAGTTTATTACTCATTTCACTTTCAAAATTAAATATTTACACTTATTATCTTATATTTTGAATTCATAATTATAAATATTATCATCTTCATTAAATTAAGGGAGATTTAGCCATTTAATTTTTTAAAAAAAATGAAAATTTAATTATTTATTATGAGAAGTGATACTTGTAATTATATATTATATAATAAGTTTAAATATTTAAATTTGAGAATAAAATGAGTAAAAAATTTAATTTTAGTGGTGATATATATAAATTATTTTATTTTTAGGTTCAAAAAAGTTGAACAAGTGAATGCGGTTTCCCTACCCTACGTGGGAGTGGATCACCTCCGGCGCCATCCAGTACGGGGTGCCGGCCATATCGCTGAGGAAGGAGGAGGAGAAGGAGGAGAGCTGGCCGGAATCGTGGACGGAGGCGGAAACGCCAAAGTCTGCGAGCTTAACAGAGCCGTCGGAGTCGACGAGGATGTTGCCGGCCTTGATGTCGCGGTGGACGAGGCCCTGCGCGTGGAGGTAAGAGAGGCCGCAAAGGAGCTCCCGGAGGATGACGGCGATGGAGGGCTCCGGGAGGCCGGCGGGGAAGGAGGAGGAGATGATGGAGTGGAGGGAGCCGGCGGCCATGAACGGCATGACGACCCAGAGGCGGCTACCGACGGTGAACGAGCAGTGGGCGCGGAGGATGTTGGGGTGGGAGAGCAGGGCCATGGCCTTGGCCTCCCGCCGGACGTCGTCCAGGCCGGCCGGGGAGCGCTCGAGGTCGATGGATTTGATGGCAACCGGCGACGAGTTGAGGGGGAGGCAGGCGGCCCTGTAGACGACGGCGCTGACGCCGCTGCCAATCTCGTGCAACAGACGGTAGCACCGAGCGTCCGTCGGAAAAACTGTTCTTCCGGCAGACCTGCCGGCTTCATCGAGTAGACTGGCCGATGACGACGGGGTCAATTGTCTTCCTCCTCCTCCACCTGAGAGTACCACCGACCGTCTATGCATGCTTCTTTTTGGAAGTTGACTGCTCAAGATTGATGTTGGTGGTATTTGATGCTTTAGTGCTGGTATGATCTTGCAAATCGCTCACAGTTGAATTGATTTGCGATAGAAATATAAAGGAAGCGAGATCGATGAAGAGGAATTAGATGACGATGGATTTCTGTTTCTCATGTGAAGGATCAAAGAGAGGATTCTCGTGAAGGAAGATGACCATTAGGTGGAGTAGGGAAACTTTTCTCATTTATGATCAAACCACCTCATATTGGGGCTCTCTAAAGGTTAATTTATGGCAAAAATTTTTATCAACATTTTTCATGTTTTGCTGTGATTTGATGTCGGAGGATTAATATAGAAAACTATTATATATGTATTTTAATTATCAATAGGTTAATTAAAATTTAATTTGGGCAAATACACCAAGTTCTCTGAGTTTAACATTTAATAACGTGAATGTCTACATTTTTAAAATTATAACATCAGGGTCCTTGAATTTTAATAAATATCAAATGGGTCCTTTTTTATTATTAAAAATTTTTAGATTATTATTTTACCCCCTCCCCCTCTCTCTCTCCTCCTGATCCCGCGCACGCGCGCGGGTGGCGCAGCCGCAGGCGGGTCCGGCGGCCGCTTGACCCGCTGG